>MU717523.1:153531-184163 GCA_026770625.1 Nicotiana glauca | reverse complement strand
AAATGCAAGTTTCGGAAGTTTTAGTTTAACTTAGGCTTGAATCCGTGGTAATTCGATGATTTTGATGTTTATGATAGTGTTTTTATGTTACGAGCAAGTTTGAATGAAGTAATAGAACATATCTATGCATTTAGTTGAGGTCCCGAGGGCCTCGGGGTGATTTCAGATGGCTAACGGGGAATTTTGAACATGAAAAGTGCAGCAGAAAATTGCAGAGGAATTTTACTCTATGCGATCGCGTAGGTCTGGCTGCGATTGCATAGAAGGCCAGGAGGGGGTGCTCAGACTTGCTCTATGCGATCGCATGAGGTGGTCTGCGATCACATAGGTATGGGGGATGGTTCAGTGCGGTCACGTGGGTGTGTATACGATCGCGTAGTAGGAGGACGCAATGCTATGCGATCGCAAGGAGTCTTCTGCGATCGCGTAAGAGGAATTTGAGGGCCTGGATTTTTGGCCTATGCGATCACAGGGGTAGTGATGCGATCGCATAGGGGTTGCTACAGTAGTCGGACAGAATGTTTTTAAAACCCTTTGGTCTGCGACCCACATCATTTTCCCACCATTTTTACTCCGCCAAGAGAGCTTTTTGACCGATTTGAAGAGGGTTTTCAACGGGTATTGATTGGAGGTAAGTCTCTTGACTTAGAAAACACCATTTTATCGAAAAATCAACACTCAAATTCATGAAAGTGGGTAGAAATTGTGAAGAACTAGGGCTTGGTTTTTGAAAAAGAATATTTAGGATTTGAAAGGCCATGTGAGCTCCATTTTCGGTAAAATTTATATGTACGCACTCGTGGCGAGACGAGGAATCCGTTGATGTGATTTTCGAAATTTTTTGAGAAGTGGACCTGGGGCTCGGGTTTTACCAACTTCATGAATTTTAGTACTTTTCGAGTATTTGTGATTGGGTTATGTTTCTTTAACCCATATTTGTGTATTCGTTGTGATTTTGACTAGATTTGACGCGCGAAGAGGTCGATACAAAAGGAAAAGGCATTGCGGACTAGTCTACAGCCGGTTAGAGGTGAGTAGTTTGTATAGATGATGGCCTAAGGGTTTGAAACCCCGGTTTATCACATTGTGATGCTATATTAGGGCGTGACTCGTACCCCATGGCAGGTGCGGGATTGCTTATGACTGGGGATTGTGACTTGGTCCATCCCGAACAAGAATTTTCTATATTGCCGACTGATACGCACCCTGTATTGAATATATCTGGGCTTATTGCCATGTTTGGGGCCTTGTGCCGATCTGTAGCATCCTTAGAGGATGAATATCATTGTGATAGCATGCTTTGTATAATCATTGATCTCAGTCCTGTGTTTAATCACTGTTATGAAATGCTAAGTCACTTTTCCTGAAGTTAAATAACTAAAGTATATTCTTCTTAATAAATTGGAAACTAGGAAATTAATTGAATCTGTTACGTGACTCATATGCATAATGTGGACTGAGTATGGATCGGGCTGCACGCCGCAGTAATGATATGATGATATTGCGCTTGGGTTGTAGGAGCCCCTCCGGAGTCTGTACACACCCCAGTGAGCGCCGTCGATGTTAAATGGATCGGGCTGTATGCCGCAGCGGGTTCATGTGCATTGCATTGCATCCTTGCATTATACTTGACTGATATACTTGATGTTGCTTTGCTGTTGGTTCGTAGTTAAGGTGTCGGACTATTAGTTTTAGCTTTACTTTGTGTCATTTCATGGATCTCTTATCTTCAGACATTTTATATGCTTATTACTCACTGAGTTGGTAGTACTCACCCCTACTCCCTGCACCTTGTGTGCAGATTCAGGTGCACCGGAGGCTTAGCTGAGCAGTCGTTGTCTCCAGAGCTTATCAGAGTTGTTGAGGTAGCTGCTTGACGTTTACAGGACCTGACTACTCTTCCTATTTCAGTTTTATTTATATATACATTCCCAGACTTGTGTATTTTCATTCAGATATTGTTATCCAGTTTGTTTTAGAGGCTCTAGACTCGTGACCGCAGATCTTTTGGGAGCGTTTTTATCGGGCTTCGTATTTCTCTGTATCATTCTTCTATAAATATTGGATTATTATTCTAAAACTATTATATTCTCCTTAAATTGTCGGTTTTGAGATTTATTGTTGAATTGGGAGCGACTGTTGGTCAGGCTTTCCTAGCTTTAGGGTTGGGCGCCATCACGACCGGGTTTGGGTCGTGACACCAAACTTCGATCGTAGACCACCCAGTCAATACACTCCTATTGCTGAACCCATTGATCAACTCTATGAAAGGCTGAAGGCTACCGGTTATGTCACCCCCATTCCTACTGTTGCTATGGAAAACTCTTCCAGTAGGTCAATCCGAACAAGACCTGTTGATGAATGTCAGACTTTGAAAGATAAGATATAGACTTTGATTGACACCAAGGTTATACAAGCAAAAGAGGCCGCACCAAATATCCACAACAATCCCCTCCCAGATCACGGGGGTAAGGGGGTAAATATGATAGAAACTTTTTAAGAATGGGATCCGAAAGGATCAATTGGACTAATTTGTAAAGGGGATGAAACCACAATACCTCCAGTCACTCTCGCACCTATTATAATGCAAATTCAGTCACAAATTGAGGTTGAAATATCCACGCCAACTCCATTTGAGGTCAAAACAACAACACCCTCAACTGCACCAACTCCGCTTGAGGTGGAAGTGACCACACCCTTCACTATGACGGTAGCCCCCACATCGTCGTTTAATTCCAATGCCATACCATGGGACTATGCTACAGAGGCAAGAAGGAAAGGAAAATGGAAGATGGAAGAAACATGTGCCGTACAAGGCATGACAGGGTCGGTAGGGTTTACACACCTGAGCATTTGGGAGGAACAAGTAAAGAAGCCACTCCCAAATAACCTATCATTGATACCGGACCGGATGATCTTTGGAGGAAAGTGAGCAAGGGGGTACTCTGTAGTGGATCATTTGAACAAAACCCCTGCTCAGATTTCCATTCTGTCACTGTTTTAGAATTTTGAGACGTATAGAAATGCATTAATGAAAGTAAGAATGAAGCTTACGTGCCCAACAATATCACCAGTGGAGAGATGGACAATATGGAAGGGAAAGTATTGGAGAGCCACAAGATCACCTTTCATGAAGATGAACTACCACCTGAAGGACTAAGTCACAATAGGGCACTACACATCACAGTATAATTCGAGGACAAATACATCGCCAGAGTCCTGATAGATGGGGTTTCAAGCCTCAACATTTGTCCGTAGACTACTTTGAAAAGGTTGGTTAAAGATTTCCATGAGATACGAGCAGGAGTATGAATGTTAAAGCATACGATGGATTTCAAAGGGCTACAATTGGAGAAATCAACCTTTGTTTGTAGATGGGCTCGACTTGGTTTGATGTCGAGTTTCAAGTATTGGACATATCTGCTATGTACAATCTTTTGTTGGGACGACCTTGGATACATATTTCTGGAGCCGTAGCTTCTACGTTACACCAGGCCATAAAGTTCGAATGGAACCATCATGAGGTGATCATTCATGGAGATAGAAGTAATCCCATAAACACCAATCAAATTGTACCGGTTGTTGAGAATAGAATGAAGTTGGATGGAGAAATATACCATCGCATCGAGCGTGTCAATGCAATAGAGAAAGACAAGTGGTGGAGTAATAAGATCGAAAGCATACTGTTGTGGATAGGGTATGAACCCGGTAAAGGTCTAGGTAAGAATCTCTAAGTCATCACTAAGCCAATACAACCAAAATGTCAAGGTACCACCTTTGGACTTGGGTATCAGTACACTTGGCATGAGTACGATAATTGGTTGCCACCATGTCGTGGCCCCTATTACCCTCTTGAATAGCCAGTACCGCATCTGCATTAAAAATTTTAACGGAATGACGTGATATGGGGGTCTGAAGAAGATGAGGCTTTAACTTTCCTAAAGGATCTGTTTCTAGATGTTGAATACATGGACTATAATGCAATAGTTGAGGAGGAGGAAGAAGAAGACCTCACCATTCAGACCATGGAGAAGGGAGCTGTTCTGAAGAATTGGACTGCTGCACCATCCTGAGCCCATCGAGTTCTTGGGTAGCTCGGCAATATTCATGATCTGTTTTAAAAAAAAATCAATTTTAAGCATTTAGGATATTTCCAGTATTTTGTTTTAAGATGCATTTTGTTTTGAAATAATTGCTCGAGTCATCCAGTCGTGCCTGTTTTGATGTTTTTGAGATTTAATTAATGCATTGTTATTTTAGTATTTATTATTATCTTTTACATTTTTCCTCTATAGCATTATTATTATTTATCCTGATGAACCAATGACTGTGACATGTAATGAGACAACGCAACATAAGGATAGTGATTAAGAAGAAGTAGAAGAAGAGGATATAATCCCTTAGGAAAGTGTCAGAGAAGTTGATAATTTGAAGAACAAGCCTAAGTCCAATCTGGACGAAACCGATATAGCCAACTTAGGAGATTCTGAAATAGCCAAAGAAACCTACATAAGTATCCACTTGTCACCATCAGAAAAAGAAGAATACACCCGTTTCTAGAAAAAATATGAAGATATCTTTGCTGATATGACCGGTTTGAGCAAATCCATAGTGTCTCAGAAGTTTAACCACAAGCAATGGCATGAGAAATTACCATTTGCCTTATTGGGACATCGTACTACAGTCTGCACATCAACTGGAGCAACTCCCTACATGCTGGTTTACAGTACTAAAGCTGTCATTCCCGTCGAGGTCGAAATTCCTTCTTTGAAAATTATACAGGAAGCAGAACTCAGTGATATAGAATGTATGAGGAGTCACTATGAATAATTGGTTCTTATCGATGGAAAAAGAATGAATGCAATATGTCATGGTCAACTTTATCAGAACAGAATGTCGAGAGCTTTTCAACAGAAGGGTCAAACCTAGACAATTCGCACCGAGGCAGCTGGTGTTGAAAAGAATCTTTCCACATCAAGATGAAGCCAAAGGAAAGTTTTCACCCAACTGGGAAGGTCCCTACATGGTCCACATGGTACTAACAGGAGGGGAACTCATGCTAGCAGAAATGGACAGAGAAGTTTGGCCAAAGCCTATTAATTCGGACGTAGTCAAGAGATACAACATTTAAATTGTTTAAATTTCCTCATCTGATGTAACTGAAATACGCTTGAACTGATTCCCATTTAAGAGGTGATACATAAGCATCCCTGTGGATTCGGTCACATCTCAATAAAATTTTCATTTTCCCCATAACCAAAAACTAGGTCAGAATTTTGAGGAGGACCCTTAAAATTTCGGAGCAAGTCCAGCCGATGTCATCATATGCAAGATAGTCAGAGAATCGGTTAAGTAACCGGGGTAGAATTTTGAGAAGGATTCTCAAAATTCTGGAGCAAGTCCAACAAACTTGATATTACATACCAAGTTTAATGCAATGAAGCTACAATGTCTCTAAAACTATCACATTCATTAATTCATCTAATTTACTTGATATTACATACCACTATATTTTCTAAATAACTCTATTTCATCAAGTACACGCACATTTTTTTCCGAAAAAACTTTATTTCTATGGTAGCCAGATGTTACCCAGGGTAACTCAAATAGGATCCCCATAACAAAGCAAAGAAAGCATGCGAAGACACGAACCGACCTCCCCTGCAAAAATCTCAATTTTTCTTTGGATGCAGGCAGAATGAACGTGATAGGAGCATTCGCAAGTATATACATACCAAATCACTATCCTCATAACGGCAAGGTCGCCAAACACAAATATATCTCAAGCTAAGAAATATTTTGCTCCTACTTGCTATTTGTCCACTTTCATGAGACTAAGCATTGTCTCCCTTTCTTGCATGAGGCTAAGACATGCCTCCTCAAATTGCATAAGGCTAAGCACTACCTTCTATTGTATAAGACTAAGCATTGTCTCCCTTTCTTGCATGAGGCTAAGCCTTGCCTCCCTATTTCCCTAAGGCTAAGCACTGTCTCTAACTTTGCATAAGGCTAAGCCCTGCCTCCCCAAATTGCATAAGGCTAAGCACTGCCTTCCATTGCATGAGACTAAGCATTGTCTCCCTTTATTGCATGAGGCTAAGCCCTACCTCCAAAAGTTGCATAAGGCTAAGCACTTCCTTACATTGCATGAGACTAAGCACTATCTCAAACCTTGCATGAATCTAAAACCTGCTTCCCCATTTACATAAGGCTAAGCACTGGCTTTCCTTGCATTAGACTAAGCACTATCTCGAATCTTGCATAAGGCTAAGCCCTGCCTCCCCAAATTGCATAAGGCTAAGCAATGCCTTCCCCTGCATGAGACTAAGCATTCTCTCCTCTTCTTGCATGAGGCTAAGCCTTTCCTCCTCAATTGCATAAGGCTAAGCATTGCCTTCACATGCATGAGACTAAGCATTGTCTCTTCTCTTGCATGAGGCTAAGCATTGCCTCCCCAAATGCATTTTCCTTTCCTCGCATGAGACTTAGCATTGTCTCTCCTTGTATAACCACAAATGCTGCATTTTTGAAAACCTTGCATTATTCTCTTCTCTCAGGGCTAAGATCTAGCCCCCGACCTTACACATGACTAAGCTCTGTCTTGTGCATCATATCTTTGCATTTTATGGGATGAAATATCACCATATTATACAAAGCCGTCATTGTCTGAAGGCATCATCCTTATAACCAGAAGACACCATTCCATGGCCTGAGGATCTCTCAATATTGCATATCGTTATTCAAAGGCGTCATGGTTCAGAGGCACCATTCTCATGGCCCGAGAACATAATTTCATGGCCTGCAAATCCCTTATCTCACGATTCATGGCCCAGGACGTCCTGGTCTAAGGACATCATCCTCTCCGTCCAAAGGCAATCTTTATGGTCCAAAGGGAATTTGCATCATGTTTAAATTATTTGTCTTGCATGTATCATATTTTAAATTTTGCAGGTAATCCAGGAGGTAACCTTCCTTCAAATGGGAGCAATCTTCACTCCTGTTTTCGCTCTCAGCATTCATACCCTGCTGTTATTTCAAACATAATCGATTCCTATCAGTTACTCGCTTTTACTCTATGAACATTCAGATATATGGCCTGTGATACATCCATAACATCTCAAATTCACATTTGCAACTTTGCACAAATTCATCCGGCACTGTCCCACTCAAAAGAACCCTTTCTGAAATACACGACCATCCCAATAATAACGCCATCGGTTTCGTTCACCATTGGATCTAGAACTACACATGGCCTGATTCCTGTACAACCAGTGATATGTAGGCAGCTCAGAGATCATAGTGTGGCCTATATTTTTCAATCACCCAATTCGGTCAAAATCGATCATCATTTCTTTACGTGACAACTCTTCTATCCTTCACGAGTAAAGATGGGCAGCTGTTGAAACACAATTTTTCCCTCATATTTTTTAATATACATATATAATTTCAAAATAGTGAATATGCATCATCACTTAATTTATAAACACATACAAGAATGTTTTTTATAATTTTCTATAAGCTTTAAAAGGTTTCTAAATCAATTTATTCTAATATTTTTATTACATAAATACTCATTATTTTTATGATGATTTTATCATCTAATTTCATCATTTACACCCATATTAGGTTTTAAATATTTTAACATATTTATCATAAATACATTTGCATTTTATGGCTAAAATTGCACATTTTGCAATAATAGCCCATATATACTTATAATTACTTTATTTATACGAAAAATAACTTTTTATATTTTTAAAGTGTTGAATAATTGTTATTAACTATTTTTATACATAAATAATATTTTTGTTATTTATTTATTATTTTTTATAAATTATTTTTTTAATAAATTGGATAATTAAAATCCAGCCCTAATTTTTAATTGAATTTTCAGACCTAAGCTACCCAAACCAACCCAATTACCCTAGCCCAATTACTTAGCCCAGTCCGCCTAACCCAATACCCATTTTACTCGACCCAAACCCCCTTTAATCCTGTCCGTTGATCGGCCCCCATTCAATACCCATCTTTTAATTTAACTCCCTCCCCAAATTAACCTAATAACTCTCACCAAACGCTGCCCTTAAACTCCTTCCTCTCCTCTCCTTTGAATCCCTAGGCACCGTCACCTTAATCCCTCCCTAATCCTTCTTTGATTCCAACCAGATATGAAATCGTTTGATAATTTTCTTACCTTATTGGTCTTATCTCGCTACTGGCTATTCGATTATGGTATAACCTAGTGGCTTGCCTAACATGGCAAGCCAATTTCTCCATTTTTGGACCAAATCTGGTTCGAACCTTCCCCTTTTCTCATCTATGTTCATTCTTCAACTCTTTGGGTACGAATCTCTGAGATTCTTTTGACTCTGTGTTTACCCTAAAAATAGGGTTTAGATCTTTTAAGACCTGCTTAAATTTTTCTTACTTTTATTTATTAAAAATCTCCTTTATGTTTACGCATGTTTATTTTCTTTGCTATTTTTTTCATTAAAAATTTTGCCTAATTTATTTGCCCTAAAATTAGGGCTCAAATCTTTAAGATCTATTCTAGTTCTATTTATGGTCAAATATCTTCTGAATTATTCCATTTACGTGTGATTTTCATACTGGTTTTACTTGCCCTAAAATTAAGGCTCAGGTCTTTTAAGATCTGTCCTGGTTCTATTTTGTTGAGTATCTCCTTTAATGTTCCCTTATATCTGTCTATATGCAATCTATTTTTGTGAATTTGTAGACCTGTTTATTTGCCCTAAAATTAGGCCTCAGATCTGTTATGATTCTTATTTTGTTAACGTGTTTTCTTCGATATTTTCCTATAGCTGTCTGTATGCATGTTATTTTCCTTTGATTATTCTGACTGATTTTACTTATCCTAAAAATTAGGGTTCTGATCCTTATTTCATTTTTTCTTGCTAATTCTATCTATCTGTTCTTGCCTTAATTATTATATGAGAATCTTTGATTCCCAGACTTGTTTGATTACTGTTGTATGCATCTATACACAGTTATTTCTGACTTGCCTTAATTATGTGTTGAGTTTTTCCTTAAATAAATTGATTAATATTTTCATGTTTGGGTACCCTAGCCTAAGGAAATTTAAATGCCTTCCATCTTTCTCCTTCGGACAAGACTAAGAACTTGAACTACTTTCACTACTAAACTCTATATTCTATACTACTATATTCTGTATTGATTACTGGCCGGCTGGAAGCCAAGGCCAAAAACCTATATTGTTGTTTGCTGCTACTGATGGTCATTGCCTCATTGCTTAACCTTTCCCTGTTTCATTCGAACTAGTAAGTCAATGAGACTCCTCTCTATCTCAATTGCTCAATATGCTACTGTACTAGATTCATTGCTCTGTGTGTGTTAGGCTTGTCTTAACTTAGTGATGAAACCTATTTTATTATGTGCACTCAATGTTATCCTTAAGTGTGTTTAATATCATTCCCGAAAACCATCCTATCATTTACCCCTTAATCTATTTTATTAGTATATTATTTTATGCTCACTGTGCTATTAGTTCTTACTAATCACCAGCATGCTATTTTCTTAATTTGAATTCTTTACTGTCCTTGTGAAGTATGTTTTGATCCCTTGTTAAAGTTTCAAACTTGTTAGTTTCAAAACTTATTAGTTTCAAAGTGTTTCTCTTTGTTTCTGTGTGTGACCCTATCCCTAAGTATGATTCCAAATCCTGTCATGCACTCTACTGAACCCTAACCCTTGCTAATCTGAGTACTGTTCTTAGCCTTCTTGGCGCGAGTATTGCTCAGGGTTCCTATGAGACCCTTGTGAACTCTGACACACCAGGATTTGGTATCTAATCTTCCTTTGAATTGGTTCTGATTTTTCACTCTAGTGTGAGCACCGCCCGGGGTTCATGAAGCCCTTGGGAATTCTGACACACTAGAGGAAGGGGCTTGGTAAGCTTGTGCATTAAAATAGAAGTGAGTCAATCACTTTGTGGTTCTATAAACACTGGAAGTTGGAGAAGTTATGGATTGAAGGGTTCCTATAGTTTACATACTTTGTAATTTATTCAATTGATTATGGTCTTGAAAAATTATTTGTAATAATGATTGGGGGTGATAATTGATAGTTTATATGAGTCCACCAAACTATAGATAGACCAGGTTCTCTATGGGTTTCCACTGAGAACGCTAATGAAACAGTAAGTAAGTAAGACAGGGAGTTTTATGTGGAAAAATCCCTGCTCAAAGAGATAAAAAATCATGACCTACACTGGGAGGATTTTAAGTTCACTATGAGCAACTTTTAGATTACATCCTATGCAATCTAGGAATTAAATTCTTAATCCCTCACTAACTTGTAATACACCTACTACAAGCCATTTGCAATACACCTATTACAAAGACTTCAACTCAAGACTAACTCTAGTCACGACACAAACACTAAGGGTTTATGATTTTACAAGGGGTTTCCTAAGCAACGCTTCTAGCTAAGCACATTAGGAGTTACAATGAATAACAATTACAAAGTTACAACTCAACTAATGACAACAATATACTAGATGTAGGAACTAGTCTGTAGTAGTGTTGAACTTTGTTCTTGATGCACTTGAGAATTGAATGCTCGATGTGCGAACCGTTGGAGTGCCTAAATGCTTAAGTTGGTTCTCAAGTGTTCAAGTGATGTTTTGTTGTAAAGCTCTTGTTAATACAACTTGGATGGCATCACTTGAATGATGTAATCACTTGGTTAGTCAAGGGACAAGTGACTGCAGAACTGTGCTGCACTATTTCTGTGGCAGTCACTTTCCAGCTGTACACAGTTGACTTTCATACTGTTGTCAGGAAAACACAAGGGATCAAGTCCCTGTGTTGTTTCTCTATCTTTTGAAGTTGCGGCAGTTCACATTAGTTGGAGTCCTTTGATTAACAATATATGTCAAGTGTGTCAGGTTCCCTATCTAGTTCTTGACAATAAGTTTGTTAGATCATCAAAACATAAAGCTAAGACATTGGAAACCTATCAATTTCCCCATTTTTGATGATGAAAAACTTAGACGTTGATACATATTTTTAGAACAGAATTAACCAACTGAAACAACAAGAACTTCACAAGTTCCCCTGACTCTATGCTTCCCCCTTAATCAGATCACTATTTTAATTACATAATCAATCTTTCCCCTTTTGGCATTATTAAAAAAATACACAAGCAGGCAATCATCATAAAGAAGTGTAGCCTAGCTAACTCATGTCACATATGTGCACCCAACATGATAGAAAAGAGAAACAAAGAAACATAATAGCAAAAGAGGATAGTTTTTATATGGAAAACATATGCCTTTGCTATGCAACAAAGGCAAAGATCAGACTGTTGTCACCGGAAGCAGTACAGGTGCATCCCATCCACATAAAAAAACAAAACAAATTGCCAAGTCATCAAAACAAGAAGATAAAATCCAAAAACTGGTCACTAAAAAGGGCTGCCTAAGGGGCACTAGGAGGAGAGGGCTTGGAAGCTGTAACAAGGGATTGGAGAAATAGATCTATTCGGGCATTCACCGATGTTTGCCCGGTGAGTTATTTGTCCTTCAGGTTCTCCACTTGTGCCCTGAGATCAACATTTTATTTTGTCAAACAAGCTATCTCCTCATTTGACCTAGGGGCCCCTTGGGCCTGCGGACCTTCCAGTATAGCATTCAGCGTCTTCAACCTTCGAATCTGCCAAGTTGCTCTATTTTGAGAATTGATGAGCCGAGAGATTGTCGATGTACTGCCTACCCCCCATTCTTTTCAATACATTCACATTCCTCCAAAGTTGTTTGAGAGAAGGTCTACTGCTTGGTCCCTACTTTGCACTGTCCCAGTAGCATTTTGAAGAACTTAAACAAGTGCATAAGAAGAAACCCACATTGAAGATAATGATTTCCATCCTTGAAAGTCGCTACCTTCTGCATGTGCTCAATCATGATAGCAGCTAGGTTCACAATAGTAAATATATCTAGTGTCTCCATTATATACAAGTCAGGTTTTGAAGCCATGGATCTCCTCTCAGCACGGGGTAGAAGAACCTTGTGTACCAGCTCAAACAATAACTGAAAAACGGGCAGCAAGGCCTTCTTGTGAACTCGTTCCCCCGTTTGGTTTGCACCTTCCTTTACAATAGCATTTCTGAAGTTTGACCCACACACATCCTTTATAGAAGACATACCAATAGTAGGGACTGTAAGAATATCCCCAAGTAGAGCCACATCAAACACGATATCCACCCCATTAACTATAGCACAAATATGGTCAGTATCAACAGGAAAGAGGTCGACATAGAAGCTTTGAACCTCATCCTCATACACTTTGGGCACATATATTTGGAACAAATACCACTACCTTTGAATCAACCATCTCAATTATTTGTCTCATGCCAGCCATTTCAGAAATTGCTGGGTCAAAAGAGCGACCCCACAAGACTTTTTGCTGCTTCAAATGTTCTGTAGTAGACCTAGTCTCACTTTTCACTTTCTTTGCAAGATCAAGTTCCTTCGCAGGTTCCAACTTTCTCTTTCTAGACTTCACACTTGATTTTTCTCTTCCACTAGGCTTGTCCAAAACATCCTCATCAGAAAAAGATGGTTCACTCACAACATCTTTCAATTTTCCACTTTTCACAACAGCTTTCAACTTTGAACTAGGGGTTGTAACATCTTCCACTAAAGCAGATTAATTCTTATTCTGGGTCCTTTTAACCAGGGAACTAGGTTCCTCTGTTGCTTCCTTATCAACTTCCACCACAACGACGTCCTTGTCACATACTACTTCTCCATTTTTCACCAACCTCTTCTTCTTCTTCTTCTTCTTCTTCTTTTTCTTCTTCTTACTTTTTCTTTCGCTCTTTTGGAGGGCAGGCTCATATGCCTCTTTTGCTTGCAACCTAGTAGTAGGTCACTTAGTAGATGACTCAAGAGTGATTACTGCCCTTGGCTTGACAATAAAGGCATCTAGAGCAATGTTATCTTGATCTTCCTTATCACTAGACCTCATCTCAAGAACCCGAATCCCAAGGGCTTAACAAAAAATTGTAGAGAGGTAGCAGGAGAAAAAATAACCTGGAAAGAGGATCCTTGACCTGTTTCCTCTGGAGAGGGGTCAGGTCCTTCACGAGAAGTCTTAGTAGTTTCTGCTGGTGTAGAGCTTTCAAAAAGAACCATGGATCATTTTTCTACTAACCCCTGTGTTTCATTCCTCTGAGACTGGGGGTACACTAGAGACTACCTCATGCACTATTCCATCATCAGATTCGACAAGTATGATTGCGGCGGTTTCCTCCTCTAGATAATCCATGGTCATCACAAAATCAAAAGCAAGAATGGCTAAAGGTTGATCAACACTAGCCCCTGAGACCTGTACAATCTTTGGAACTTTACCCTGTTCTCTACCCTTGCTTTGGTCGGCTAGAATCTCAGTCGATATAGATGAAGGAGTATCAATTTTTGGGGTTTATGAAGTCTCATAATTTAGCGTGAGAGAGAGGTTTGAGATAGTCGCATTAGAGCTGGAGGGTGTATGGAAATCTAGTTTGGAGATGTTTTCAGTGGTTGTGACTAGAATTGTGGCAGAGGGTTCATTAGGGACGGATGGCTCAAGGCTTTTCTCTAGGTTAATTTCTACTAGAGAAGGGATTATCAAGTGATTGTTAACCATTGCAGAGATACAATTAAGAATTTTTTGGAGAAGGTTTGATAAGAGGAGTTTGATTAGTCAAGAAGAATAGAGGGTTTTAATGAGAGAACATAATTATGAGGGGGAGAGAGAAACTGATTATGAAACGACGGTAGTATGTGGGAAGTTGCAATGTTTCAAAGGGAGATAGAAAGGATTTGAAATGAAAAGACATGAAAATGGAGTCTTAAAAGGCGGATGACATGGCGCTTGATTTTTTTACCTTTTTAGGATATGTACAAAAGAATGCACAGGACTACTAACCTTTGATACAAGAACCAGGTTCTTGACTTGTCTTTGAAAATTTCAATCCTCTTTTACGGCCCATGCAGTGCATCTACAGCTTTTATAATCATCATACGTGTTTACCTGCAACGGTATTGAAGTGAGTTAGACTTGGTCGGAAAACACTTTAGCTAATATTACCTGAAGGTGACTTTCATAGCCAACTGATGGGAATCAGGCTCTCCATTAGGCTTCAATAGCCCCAGCTTTACCCTATTGCTTTCAAAATGTTCCCTACTCAATGCTTTGGTGAAGATATCTACAATTTGGTCTTCTATACTATAGAACTTCATACAGATAAGCCTCTTCTTCATATTGTCTCTCAAAAAATGATGTCTCATATCAATGTGCTTGTTTCTTTTGTGTTGAACTGGATTCTTGGCCATGTTGAGTGCACTGGTGTTATCACATAGAAGAGGCACATAGTTAGTGTACACACCAAAATCTTCCCATTATTGTTTGATCCATAGATGCTGAGCACAACAAGAAGCTGCAGCTACATATTCTACTTCATTTGTTGAAAGAGCCACTGAGTTTTGCTCCCTTGTCCCCAATGAGATGAGACATGATCCTCGAAAGTGAGCCATTCCAAAAGTACTTTTCTTGTCCACAAGATAACCAACATAGTTAGCATCAGCATACCTAATAAGATTAAAATTGTCACCTGAGGGGTAGTACAGGACTAGGTCCTGTATGCCCTTAAGATATCTTAAAATTCTTTTGGCAGCCTTCAGATGTGACTCCTTGGGATTTGATTGAAACCTTGCACATAGAATCATACTAAAGACAATGTCAGGTCTGCTGGCAGTGAGGTAAAGAAGAGACCCAATAATGCCTCTATATATGGTTTGACTTACATGAGATCCATACTCATCCATGTCTAGTCGAGTAGCAGTGACAATGGGAGTGTATATCACTTTTGATGCTTCCATATCAAACCTCTTCAGAAGCTTCTTGATGTATTTCTACTGGCTTACCCTTTATGGACTGCTTCACTTGAAGACCCAAGAAGAAATTCAACTTACCCATCATACTCATTTCAAACTCACTTTCCATAAGTTTTGCAAATTCCTCACACAGTGAATCAGCTGTTGCCCCAAAAATGATATTATCAATATATACATGAATGATGAGCAGGTTCCTTCCCTATTTCTTCAAGAACAAGGTGTTGTCAATTTTTCCTCTCGTAAAACCATTTTCTAAGAGAAATTTTGACAGCCTTTCATACCAAGCTCGAGGAGCCTGATTCAATCCATACAATGCTTTGTCCAATTTAAACACATATTTAGGGTATTCATGGCATTCAAACACTAGAGGTTGCTTCACATAGACTTCTTCCTTAAGAAATCCATTCATAAATGCACTGTTGACATCCATTTGGAATAGAGTGAATTCCATATGTGATGCAAAGGTGATTAAGATTCTAATAGCTTTTATGCGAGCAACCGAAGCAAATGTCTCATAATAATTGATCCATTACTCCTGATTGTAACCTTGAAAACCTAGCCTAGCCTTGTTCCTTGTAGTATTTCCATGTTCATCAAGCTTATTCCTGAATACCCACCTGGTTCGTATGATGGTTTGATCCGAGGGTCTAGGTACCAAGTGCCATACATTGTTCCTTTTGAACTGATGAAACTCATCTTGCATAGCTGTAATCCAGTCTGCATACTTTAAGGCTTCCTTGATGTTTTTGGGTTCTATTTGGGAAAGAAAGGCTGAGAAGGTGAGTGAATTTCTGGCTTTTGATCTAGTTTGAACCCCAGAATCTAGAGGGATAATTAAGTTGTCAAGAGGGTGAGAGCTTTTGTGTTTCCAGTTGGGCATTTGAGGCTCATTTGTAGAGGAGCTGGGTATATCTAACTGGTTCTCTTGTATTCTTCTCTTTGCTGCCTGTGGAGTACTATGCATTGCATCAACCACTCTTTCTTCAGCTTCAGTGGTTGTAATTGTGTTACCTAGTTCAGAAGTTGTATTGTCTCCACTTGGCTGCTTCACTTGACTCATCATGTCTGCCTTTCAGTTTGTCATGTCAATGACTTCACCTGGAACTAGCAGAGATTCCCCATCTTGATCATCCATGCTGATTTTCTCACATGAGGGTTAGGAATCTTCAAAGATTACATGAACACTTCCCTCAACACACTGAGTCCATTTGTTGTATATATTGTAAGCTTTGCTTTGAGAAGAGTACCACAAAAAGATTCCTTCATCACTCATGGCATCAAATTTTCCAAGCCGATCCTTTCCATTGTTAAGGACATAACATTTGTACCCAAATGTTCTTAGGTGAGTCAGTTTGGGCTTCCTTCCATTCAAAAACTCATAGGGGGTTTTGTTCAGGAGAGATCTGATCATGCACCTGTTCACCAAGTAGCAGGTAGTGTTGACAGCTTCAGCCCAAAAGTTCTATGTAATCCCATGTCGATCAGCATTGTTCTTGCCATTTCCTCAAGAGTTCTATTCTTCCTTTACGCAACTCCATTTTGTTGGGGAGTTCTTGGATCTGAGAAGTTGTGAGTAACCCCATTCTTGTTACAGAATTTATCAAACTTGGCATTGTCAAACTCTGTTCCATGATCTGATCTAATGCATGCTACTCTAGATTCCATCTTCTCCTAGATTTTCTTCACAAAGGCTACAAATACTTCAAAGGTTTCATCTTTTATTGTAAGAAACAAAGTCCAAGTAAATCTAGAGTAGTCATCCACGATCACAAAGATGTATCTTTTTCCTCCCCTACTTTGCACTATCATAGGGACACTGTAAAGCCCCGTGAAATGTTTACTCAAAAACCCAAAATCTCGTAGTGCCAAGTTAGGAATATGTGTTAGAAATTTGTATAATTACTTGCGGTGAGCTTGCTTGCCGCAGTTTTGACCTTTTGGATTGATCTGTGCATTAAAAATTAAAGGAATAATGTTTTTTAGAAAAGCGAGTTTCTGCGGTCCATTATACGGTCGCATAATAGCTATACGGACCACATAGTCGCCGCAGAGTGAGGCAGTATGCTGGTTAGTATTGAAGTCAACTATGCGGCTAATTATGCAATCGCATAATCAATATGCGGGCCGCATATTCATCGCATAATCTCCTTGGAATTTTGTGAGGAGCAATTTTGTGGTGCATTATGCGACCACAGAACATGTATGCGGATCACATTATTGTCGCATACCCGGTCAGAATGTTCAAGTTTTTAGGACCATTTTGCGTTCCTTTTGCGGGCCGCATGTCAATTATATATGCGACCGCAGATTGAGTCGAGGCTCCAATTTTCTAACTTTTAAAACTAATCCCATCCCGTCAAAATCACCCTATTAGACCCTCTTGAGCTAATTTCTACCACATTTAGAGTAAGAGCAA
Source organism: Nicotiana glauca (assembly GCA_026770625.1). Classification (NCBI taxonomy): domain Eukaryota; kingdom Viridiplantae; phylum Streptophyta; class Magnoliopsida; order Solanales; family Solanaceae; genus Nicotiana; species Nicotiana glauca. The sequence continues at coordinate 166,830 of MU717523.1, read as the reverse complement.
TAGTTCTAGAGGGATAAAGTGATCCCCACCAAGCTTCTACTCAATCCTTGCCCAAATCCTTGAACATTATCAAGTAAAGTTACTAGGCCTTCATCCTAAGAGGTAAGAACTTGTGCTCTAACCTTTGATTTCGAAATTTCTACTAAATTAAGTAATTAACAAATGGGTTCATGGGTATAAGGGTTGATTGTCTTGCATGCATGTATGCTAAAAGTGTATGGAAAGATTGTGAGCTAAGAATGTAACAAATGGGGGTGTAAGATGATAGAATTTTTCACAAAAGACCTTAAAATTCATAATGCACACTTAGTGCTTGAGAGTATGCTCAAGTGAGCTAGAATCTTGATTATCCCTCTAATTTTTGGATCAATTTGTATTTCTCATAAATAGATCGAGGTGGCTAAGAGTTACGGAATTATTGTAAGAATTTAAGAAAAAGCTCCATTGAGGTATGTATGGATAAAACCCCCTTTTCTTAGATATTGAGCTCCGTTGGTGTCTATGGAAATGTTGTAAGACTAAAACTTGATTGATATATTGATTGTTATTTCACATGAATTGGTTTTGCAATTATACATGAGTGAAAGGTGTGCCTAATGTGTGCAATGTACCATTCTCGATAATGTGAAGTTGTGCGGAGAATATGAACCATGTGTCAAAATGCCTAGACCTCAAGTAAAGATGAGATTGTCATGCCAACTATGTGAAATGTTATCTATGCTTATAACTTGAATTGCTTTTGTATGCGCCTATGATCCTAAATTGCAAGGTTAACATTGAAAGTGGAAATGATGTGATAATTGTGGCCCCAAGTGCCTACGAATTATTATATGTGGAATAAAGATTGAGATAAGATGATTAATGAAAAAGTAACAACATCTTGGTAAGATGGCCTAACTGATCGGTCCGTTATCAGACGCCATGCCACACACATAGTGGTATTGTACTGATATTGAATCCGAAAAGTGAGAATGAGATTATGATTGAGGTACATGTATCAAATGAGGCAACTTAGCCGATCGGATTATGATTGGACTCCCCAAAGAAAGCGGTGGTATTATAATGATGATAAACAATACTAAATGCCCCAAACCTAAAGCTATGAAAATTATGTGAAAGTTATATAATTTTTTATTTGATGATGTGTTGTTCGTTTAAATCTTTTGATTGTTCCTTGTGATTTCCTTGTTCTTGTATGATAGTTCTTTCTAATGAGATGATGTTTAGTTATACATACTAGTATTATTCCACGATACTAACGTCCCTTTTGCCGGGGATGCTACATCTTTCAATGAATGAAGGTGGTTCCATAGCAGACAGTGATGATCGTAGATAGCGGAGCATCTTCCTCTCAGCAGTCTTGGTGAGCCCCCTTTTCTTCCAGGGGTGATGCAATATGTATTTTGTTATAGATTTCCACTTTTGAGGTATAGCTGGGGCCTTGTTGCCGGCATTATCATAATTGTCTTTTGTACCTTTAGAGGCTCCGTAAATGTTTGTGTGGGTTATGTACAGGTGATGGATGGATCAATAAACAGTGTAGTAATTCTAATGCTGGTTCTTCTAAGCTGTAACTATATGAAACCTTGGAAACTTCACTATGGTTTAAATGTGGTAATATGAAATGAACTAGAAATGTTATATGTACGATCTTTATTACTGTCTAAATAAATAAATGAAAGCATGGTTTTCTTGGTCATAGTGAGTTGGGTAGAAAGTGTTCAAAAGGCTTGCTCAGTTGGGTTCACTTGATTGAGTGCCAGTTGCACCTCCCGAGGTTGGGGCATAACAACCACAAATATCCATATGAAGGAGATCAAGTGGTTATGAGGTGCCGACATCTTTCTTTGACTTGAATGAGGACTTCATATGCTTCCCTCTAGCATATGCATCACAGACTTTGTGTTCCTTGAACTTTGACATGGGAAGACCACGAATCAGGTCCTTCTAAATCTGTTTATTCAGAAGAGAGAAGCTTGCATGTCCCAGTCTTCAATGCCACAGTTCAACATCATTATCAATAGCTTTCAAGAAACTCAGATCACCACTTTGTAGAGACTCGAAATCAGCAACATAGATGTTCTTGTATCTTTTGGCCAGAAGTACCACTTCACCAGTTACTAGGTTTGTAACTGTGCATATCTTGGACAAGAACTCCACCTTGTTTCCCTTATTACAAATTTGAGAAACACTCAGGACACTATACTTAAGACCATTGACATAGTACATATTCTCAATTTAGTGAGTGATTTCCCGACTTTTCCAGCTTTGAGAATATACCCCTTTTTTCCCATTGCCAAAGGATACACTACCTCCTTGCAAAGCTTTTAGTGAAAGAAAATCCATGTGTTTCTAGTTATGTGCTTTGAACATCCACTATCCATGAACCAATGTTGACTGCTTCCTTTCATTGTTCCCTGCATAAGAAAATCAAGGGTTAGTTTTAGGAACCCAAACAAGTTTGGGTCCCTTGTAGTAAGCAAGAGGATGAATAAGAGCTCTCTTGGTCCATGCAGGTAACATGCATTTTTTATGGGTGGCACCTGGTCCCCTTTTAGTAGTTACCCTTTCAGCAAACATATTTATTGACCCTGGCTTGGCAATTTTCCTTAAAATGCTCATTGTTCCCACAGTGGGTACACAACCAATTATTAGGTACGACAACATACTTGCTATGGGGGTTGTAAGGGATTCTCTTCCTTTGAAACCCATTCCCTGCTTGTTTCTACCATGATTAACATACATAGCAGTAATAGCTTCCAAGGACCAGGTCCACTTAAGGGGCTTTTCAAGATCATTTTTTACTCTTTCCAGTTCAGTTTGGAGATGTTTGTTTTTCTCAAGTTTAAAATTCAAGCTAGTTCTCACAACTCTCAACTCGTTTTCATGCTTAATGTCTGCCTCACTAGCTACCTCTTTTCCTTTTTCAGAATTTCTAGGCCTACACTCAGTTCCTAGTTCTTCTATAGCTTCCCTCAAGTCTACAATAACTATTAAGATATCATCTCTCTCATCCTCAATTGCAGTCACTCTCTTCACTAAAACATCTTTATCTTTACTTAAATTCTCAATGGTTTCTTTTAAGTCAACGGCTGCAACCACCAAATCATCTCTTTCATTCTCTATACTATTAATTCTTTCAGTTAAAATTATTTTTTCATTCTACAAATTACTTATGGTTTCATTCAGATCAACTACACATACTACCAAATCATCTCTAGTTTGTTCAGCTTCTCCTAGTTCTAAGGTCAGGGCATTTTTTATCTTCTACCAGACTATGATAGGCATCAATTAGTACCTTTGCTAATGACATGAGTTTCTTAGGGAAGTAGGATTTTAGATTTCTCTTAACATCCCTAAAATTTACCTCATCATTGTCAGCATCTTCATCATCGTCTGATTGTTCCATCAAAGTGAATATTGAATCATATTCATTTCCTTCACTTTCAACTACCATCACGGAACTGTCACCTGCATCAGTTTCTCCTTCAAACTTGCCTGAGGAATCTCCCCATGCTGCAAGAGCTTGCTTTACAACGTTGTCAACGACATTCTTTCGTTTGAAATGTCTATCAGGAACTAGGTTCCTTTTGGCTGCTTTATTAGGGTTGTACTTGAAGTGTTCTTGCTTCAATAAAGGACAATCTTTGATGAAATGCCCTTGATTTCCACACTTATGACAGAGATCATAATTCTTTGGTCTGGTAGTAGTGCCCCTTTTTGGTATCCCTCTATTTCTTCAGACTATCTTCTGAAACATTTTGGTTAAGTAAGCCATGTCACTGTCCTCCTAACTTGAGTCATTCCCTTCAGCTTTGAGTACCAGGTTCTTTTCCTTCTTTGGTTCTCTTCTTTCATGGTCCTTCTTCTTCTTCATTTCGTAAGTTTTGAGATTTCCAACTAGCTCATATATTTTTAGGGCCTGTAGATCCTTTGCCTCAGTAATGGCATTCACTTTACTCTCTCACGAACTAGGAAGAACACTGAGAATTTTTCTCACAAGCTTGTTCCTAGGAATAATTTCACCAAGTGAGTGTAGCTCATTTATGATGGAATGAATCTTGTGTACATGTCTTGAATAGATTCATTGTCTTTCATCCTGAAGAGCTCATACTCAGTGATGAGCATATCAATCTTAGATTGCATTACTTGAGTGGTTCCCTCATGTGTTGTTTGCAAAGCTTCCCATATTTCCTTGGAGGATTGATAAGCTGAGATCATGTTATATTCATCAGGTCCTATACCACAAACCAAAATTTTCTTGGCACAAAGTTTTTTCTCCACAGCTTTCCTATCTTCATCGTTGTATTCCTTTCTGGTCTTTGGCATTGTCTTCGAAGGATCTCCGACCTTCTTCATTGGGACATAAGTACAATCACATATAACATCCCACAACTCAGAATCTTCTGCCATGATAAAGTCATGCATTCTTGTCTTCCACCACCCACAGTATTGCCCATTGAACCTAGGTGGTCTATACGTAGACTGAACTTCTTTAAAATTTGGCGGAGAAGCCATAAGGATCCTTCCTTGGTGTTAGCCTGATTGGAAGAACCTGCTGTGATACCAATTGATATTTTATATGACTCCACCAAACTACAGATAGATCAGGTCCTCTATGAGTTTCCACTTAGAACACTAATGAAATAGTAAGTAAGTAAGACATGGAGATTTACGTGAAAACATCCCTGCCCAAGGGGATAAAAAACCATGACCTACGCTGGTGGAATTTCAACTTCACCATGAGCAACTCTTAGATTATATCCCATGCAATCTAGGAATTAAACTCTCAATCCCTCACTAACTTGTAATACACCTATTACAAGCCACTTGCAATACACCTATTACTAAGACTTCAACTCATGACTAACTCTAGTCACGGCACAAACACTAAGGGTTTATGGTTTTACGAGGGGCTTCCTAAGCAACGCCTCTAGCTAAGCACATTAGGAATTACAATGAATAACAATTACAAAGTTAGAAGTCAACTAAGGACAACAATATACTAGATTTAGGAACTAGTCTGTAGTAGTGTTGAACTTTGTTCTTGATGTACTTGAGAATTGAATGCTCGATCTGCGAACGGTTGGAGTGCCTGAATGCTTAAGTTGATTTTCAAGTGTTAAAGTGATGTTTTGTTGTAATTCTCTTGTTAATACAACTTGGATAACATCACTTGAATGATATAATCACTTGGTTGGTCAAGGGACACGTGACTACAGAACTGTGTTGCACTATTTCTGTGGTAGTCATTTTCCACCTGTACACAGTTTACTTTCGTACTGCTATTAGGGAAACACAAGGGATCAAGTCCCTGTGTTGGTTCTCTATCTTCTGAAGTTGCAGCAGTTCACATTAGCTGGAGTCCGTTGATTAGGAATGTATACCAAGTGTGTCAGGTTCCCTATCTGGTTCTTGACAATAAGTTTGTTAGATCATCAAAATATAAAGCTAAGACATTGGAAACCCATCAATAATGAAAGTGGGACATGGGTTTATCTGATCTTCTATGGGTAGATAACATGCCTATAGATTTTCTACTATTATTATGTTAGATAACATGCCCATAGGTTTTATTTTGTGCCTAGAAATTGTGTGCTAAAATTTGTCTAAATGCTGATATCTGCCATTGTATGTCAGAACACATGCCTATAGGAATTTTATTCTGGTTCAAATAAATTCTGCGAGTATACTGTCTGTTTGTTTCGTATAATTAGATACCATGCCTATATGAAATGCAATAATTAGTTTAAATTATAGCACACTCAGATCTGTTTCTTTAGAAATCCTGTTTATAGGACTTAATCAATTGTCATAATCACTTACTTAATACGCATGTCTTTAGGAATTAATAAAAAAACTTAATCACTAAGTAGAACGCATACTCATAGGGATAATTATTATTTGTGTCAACTGCTAAAAATGGAAATCTTTATACCACTAGAAAACATACCTATAGGAGTAAGTAATAATTCTGAAGCACTTCTCTTGACAATTGTCGAGTAAGTCACCTAGATAACCTGCATATTGGTTCAAATGCTTTAATTGAAATCTATAGGCAATTACAGAATTACCTAGCTATACTTTGCATAAACTGTTAGCATGTTTGAAATCCTGAGTCATGTAGAAATTATGTCTATAGGATCTAATATCCTTAACTGATTAAACTGTCAATACACCAATATGTTTTGGGTGCATTTGCTGCCTTATGCGTGGAGGCTAAATTGAGCCTTTATCTCCTTTTTCATGAAAAGTCCAATATGTTTTGTATGTCTCTTAGTTTTATAATTTTGAGCAACCTAAGCTGAGTCTAGAACCATCACAAAATAGAGGTCCCAATGCCTCCAGGACCATAGGTCAGGGAAGGGTAGTGCACGTATAGCACACGAGTTAGAATTGATTAGAGCGCTTTAGGTAAAAAATCAAAAATAATAATCGGGTCGAAGGAGATGATAGTCTGTGCCCGCTGAATAATATGAGTAACACCCCTATCTTTGGGGAGTTACGAAGTATTGTTTATGTTGCACGGGGTGATCCTATAGGCTAAAAAACTTAGGACCCCCACATCCCTATTAAATGATTATTTCGGTTTCTTTATTAGACTAATTCACATAAGTTAAGTTCGGCCACGACCCAGTGTTGTGGACCTCGAGGGGTGCCTAACACCTTCCCTTGAGGTAATTTGATCCCTTACCCGATCTCTGGTGATGCAAACTAGTATAATCTGAGTTATCTGCAAATAGGTGCCTTAAAACACCTTAATCCGTCAGGTGGCGACTCTCTCTCGTTTTAACCCTTTCCTTTAAAAGAGATGTCAATGTCGAAACCCGATTTTGCAAGAAAAAGGGGTACGATATGTGGCTTATCACCTACAGGGAAATCTACGGATATGCAATCCTTTTGATGCTGTGTGGAGGCTTTGTTTTTACCAGTGGGTTATATTTATGTGACTTGAGTTTGGATTGGTTGTAATAATTGACCTGACTATCACATGGATGTATGTGAGCTTAGTAGATGATTCGAGGTACTATATGGGTGTGTCATGTGAGCTTATAAAGGATTTAGTTACATCTCCGTGTGGTATTTTGGCAGGAATAGTGTATGAGTTTTGTGAGTTATCGACTATTTTGATCCATGGCTTTGAGTCAACTGGGGGAGTCTACTATCACTGATTTTATTGCATGGTTGTTTATTGCGCGGGATTTGGGTTTGAGGCATAATTGTGAATTAGATATGACTTGTAGGGGTAAGTTTTGAGGGTGACTTGAGTAAGGAATTTTGAGATACGTGATGTATTACAACTTATGGGTATATGAAATCATGGAATTATTTGAGTTTTCTATTCGTGACGGATGTAGTGTGCATAGAGTAGGGGTTTACTGGGTTATTTAGAGGCGTGGGTTACTTCTTTGAGTGTTGTTGTTGTAATGGGGTACTGGTCGTTTGGCCTGTTTGGGCGGCACAATTGAGATTTGAGCAGAGTGGATGACTCTCGAGAAGGTTCTAATGGGTTCAAGATTTGTATGTAGCAATTGAGAATTTTGTGGATTTGTATATGTCTAGAATCTAAGATTTGAGTTGGATGGTGTCGAGACTTGTGGAATTTCTATATCATTATGGATTCTACATTTCGGCATTCAGGAAGGTGAAGGAAATGACTTTAAACTCATAGAAGGTCTTTCCAGAATGGGTATCTCGGTTGCGATACTTTTGGGGGGCTTAAGAAGGGATATAATATAGGCCTTAGGGCGGTGTGGCTTTATGCCCGGGTCTTGTGTAATGAGTTTTGGTTGAGGATTATTGTATTATGAGCAAGGAGAAGTATCGACTTCAAGACAATTTCAAAGAAACTCGGAGAAGTAGGATATATTGATAGTAGGTTGGATCACCAGTAACGGATACGATCGGTTCTTTGGGTACTTATGATGTGGCAAGTCTCTACAAGTGTTTCACGGTAATGCTTTTGGATTTTTGGTGACTTGCGTGTCTTGGTTGAGTTAGAGGGATTCGGTTTTGATAGTTTGGCTATGTGCAAATGGATTCCAAAGTGTTCACAATGGTTTCTACCACGGTTCGAGGTGTATATTTCCTACTGGTGGGTGGAACATATTACGTATTATGATTTTCTCCTAGATGAGATCAAACAGAAGGTTCCTGGCTAATTGAGTATGTAGTTTACTTATGACTCGGAGTTGATTATGAGTTTCTTGTACTTTTCATATGATGGCATGATATATGCGGTGTGTTGTGTAGGATTGAGATTTGCTTGTGCAAGGTCACAGTTTAGTGCTTGAGGAGAGTGTGCATTTTCGAAGGTGCACTATGTTTTGACTTGGGATGCTTTATTAGTATTGTGGTACTCGCATAGTTGATTGATTGCTATTATTCAGATTTTGCTATGTGGCACCGAAGAAAATTATGGAAGTATTCCTCGTGGGATGGTCGCGTGTGAGAGATGTGTTAAACATTCAGGTGGTGGAGTTTTGATTAGGTATGGTGATTCACATGTTCTATGAATTTTGAGACCGGGAGTTCTTAGAAATAGATTGTTTTGTGGTTGTGGACTGTGAAGATAAGGCCAAAGCTAGCCAGATGATAATATGCATTACGGTTCAGTTATTGTGGACTTTCGGAGGGTTATGTATCTATTTGTGGGTGACCAGAGTTGATTTGGGGTCTGATGGTAGGCGCAATGAGGATGTATGTTCTGCACCAGGTCGTATTGGTTGACACCGCACTGCTGCTGTTGAGGGATATGCCATTCGGTTTGATTTGAGCTTATTCATGTTCTGAGATTCTCTATGAGTCACCCTTCTATGCTACGAGGGGTTGTGATTCGTTGGTTTTATACACACATGGAACTGTTCTATTTAGGCCTTATGGTGGAATTTGAGCGATATGGGTATTAGGGTGTTGAATGATTGATCGCGTAGTGATTATGTTCTTTTCGGACTATGGTATTGAGTTATTTGCTTCTCACTAGTTATGGTACTAGACGTCAAATTGCGCGTGGTTGTTAATTTTGAGTATTGTGACTTTAGGTATTTCATGTGGACCAGTGTTTGGATGGGGTCGCGTATTGTAGCGAAGTTATGTTGGGATATGATACTTTTTGTTAGATTCATGTATTTTGGTTCTACAGTGTATAATGAGTTCTTAGAATTGCGTTGTGGTGGTACTTCTTGAGCTTGCGGGATAATTCTCTTATCGGAGTCATGTTCTATGTTTGTCTACGTTTGAATTGTTGTGTATTGGTGAACGAATTGCACAATTTGGCTTTGGGTAGTATTGGTGAGACATTTCAGTAGAGTAGCTTGTATTTGGTAAGATGAGGTCGTCAAACTTAGAATGGGTGCTATTGGATTTGATTGCTGTATATTTGAAAGGATAATGTCGCTGATCGGTTTAGAAATTGGCTATAGTTCTTGTCGAAGGTGAGGGAGCTCCATGACTTGTTGATCTGATGAATGACTATGAGTTTTTGCATGTTTCTTTCATCATCTGCTGTACACAAAGGATTTAGAATGAGGTTTTCTTTGATATGAGGTTTATTACCAGTATTGGGTTGTTTTGAGAAGCTATTGTGATCAGAAATTTTGCTATGATTATGCTAGTCATTTGGTATATTGGGTAATTACATCTTGTGTTGTGGTTATGGATTGATACAACTTGTTCATAACATATACAGTGTGTAAATACGAAGTTCGGGTCTTGTAGTAAATTCCGAATTTGGAAAATTTGATTATGTGGTTTACGGACTAAGGTTGAAGTAATGATCTTCAATTATCTTGTGTTGTCGGGCTTTATGGAATAGGGTAATGGGGGATCACCATCGGGTATGTGCATGGTAAGATTACATGGCGGTTTGACGGCTTAGGAACAACTCTTGGCACGTTTGAGGATGAACATATGTTTAAGTGGGGGAGAATGTAACGACCCTACCGGTCGTTTTGAGAATTTGCGCTTCGCTCGGTAGTTTGGGGGCACAAGTAGCTGCATATGATGTATTATGACTTGTGTGCAAAAATTGAGTTCATTCCGAGTTGATTTGATATGTTTCGGCGTGAGTTTTTGGAAGTCGAAAGTTTGAAAGTTCATTAAGTTAGATTTGAGGTGCGTTTCGTCATTTTGATGTTGTTATGCATGATTTGATTCCTCGTGTAGGTCCGTATTATGTTATGGGACTTGCTGGTATGTTCGTACGGGGTCCCGAGAGCTTCAGGTGATTTTCGGAAAGGTTTGCATTGTGTTGCGCTCATTTTTCTTATGTTTTGGCGTCGTTTCTTCAAGCATACATGGTACCACATTAAATAAATGAGCTCTGATTTCCGTTTTGATTGAAGCATTAGATTCGTATCGTAATTAAGGAGCCATAGCAAAAAGAATCGTCGAATATGGACATCGTATGAGGATTTTATGGTCATTTTACTAAGAATTGGGTTGCTAGATTTTTTAGATTAATTACGAAATTGTCATTGACTTCGTGTTTAAAAATCTCCAGTAATTCCAAATATTAAAACCAACATATCTCCTTTATTATAAGGCCTAATGGAGTGATTCAAAAGCTTAAATTAACTGAAATTTCACAAGGAATCCATTGGAGGCATCAAAAGTGAGCTTCGAGATCGTTTGGAACACAAAACGAGGTAGAATGACTGGGCAAAAATACTTAATATCGAAGGTTTGTTCATTTGGTCATATTTTGGGTTGTGGAACTAGGATTTTGACAATTTCTATGAGGCAATTTTCACCGTATGGATTGCGGTAAGTGTTATATATTTGATTTTGATAATATTTCATGAATCTATCTTCGTTTTTGGCATTTGCTTGGTGATTTCAAAGTCAAATTTGGAGGTTTTGTCTAAAATTTCATCAAGTGAACTTTTGAGTTTTGAACATCGATTCAGATTCGTATTTGAGTGAAACTAGAGTGGTTGGACTCGAATTAAATGGGTTGTAAGAATTTATGAGTTTTGTCGGGTTCCAAGGCACGGGTCGGGGTTTGACTTTTTGGTCGATTTTCGGATTTTGATTAAAGATTCGACCTTTATCGATTGATTTTGTTTTCTTTGGCATTATTTGATGTATTTGAGTTGCTTTTGGCTAGTTTTGAGCCGTTCAGAGGTCGGTACATGCAGGATGGTATTTTTGGAGCATCGTTTGTCTTGCTGGGTATTAGATTTAGCTTGTTCGAGGTAAGTAACACTTCTAAACTTGGTGCTGAAGGTATAAACCTTGAATATACATGTTATGTGTTTGTATTGAGTTGACACACATGCTAGGTGATGGGTGTGTGAGCGTGCACCGTGTGAATTGTAACTCTGTTATTTCTGTGGTACTATGAAGTTACCTGATCTTATCTGTAACCATTAAATCTCTACATACTAGAGCTATTGAGCCGTGATCTATATTAGAAACCCTTTCTAGGCTACATGCTTATTCTGTTGGGACCCACTGAGGTCATTTCTGCTGTTGAGTTATTTGCTTATATTGCAATTACATAATCAGTCGTACGCATTCATATGCATATCATATCTCAGTCTGTGTTACCATTTATTGATACATCACATCATTATTTTTTTGGGTTGATTTTTTTATGACATTATAAGCCCGAGAGACTGGAGAGATTGATGACTGTGCGAGGCTGAGGGCCTTATTGTGAGGATGTTGATGGGATCGGGCTGCACGCCACAACAAATATTATTGATATGATGAGAGCGGGCTGCATATTGCAGCAGATGTTATTGATTATGCCATGATTGGCTTATTATAGCGCTGGGGCTGAAAGAGCCCCTCCGAAGTCTGTACACACCCCAGCGACGGAAGGTACCTACTGAGTGCGAGTATCGAGTGTCGAGTGATTGGGAAGATTCAGTGATTGTGAGGGTTGAGTGGCTTTGAGGACTGAGTGACTGTGAGAACTGAGTGGCTATGTGTAATGAACTGACCGGTCATTTTGAGCATTTGCACTCCATTCAGTGGTCTGAGGGCATGAGTAGCCTCGTATGATGTATTATGACTTATGGTTTTGGTTTTCAGGTTTTTCATAATTGATTTGGAAGAATGATTTTCAACTAGGAAGTTGTAAATTGGAAGAGTTGACCAAGTTTGACTTTTTAGTATTTGACCTCGGATTGGAGTTTTGATGGTTTCGTTAGTTCCGTTGGATGATTTTGGACTTAGTAGTGTGTCGAAATTGTGATTTCAAAGTCCTCAGTTTAATTTGAAATGGCGAAAGTTTGATTTATGGAAAGTTTGACCTGGAATAGAATTTTTTATATCGGATTCTGTAGGTTCGATGGTCTGACTTCAGAAGCTTATATCTTTTGATCTTTAAGGAATTTGGAGATGAACCGAAAACAAAGATGTAGTCCTTTGAGTCTAATTTCTAGAAAGTTAAGCAAATCATCATTTAGAAATTTGTACAGAAAGTAAAGGGCATTTTACTAAAGCCTGGTAGTGCAGTCACTATGGAAGTGCACCCGCACAATTTGGACTTGCGACCGCGACACCCGGGATGTGCGGGCACACAAAAAAATGTGCGTTCAGCACAATGTGTAAGGTCACGGAAAAATTTTGCTAAGAAAACTGTGCTTCGTGATGTTATATAAGCTAATTATGATATTTTATGTGCAATTAACATAGTGGAAATCAATTGGACTTGGTAAATAAGTGTACAAGTGTTGTGGTAAGTTACTTGGGGTCCAAGTAAGGGCCTAAGTCCAAGTCAAATTGGAAAATTTCATAATAGGCTAAAATTTCAAATGGATTCGCACAAGGCTCCACTTTGAACGAACATATCTAAATATTTATGACGTTTTATGTGATGAACAACCTATCATATGAAAGATCTTTGAGTCTAGTTTCCAACGCTTCAAACCGTTCATCATTTGGACATTCCTACACAAATTTATGACCAAATTACCAAAGGCTGGAAAAAATGCGATCCTGTGTCAGATTTGCGATCTCAATGTCCATTATACGGTCCACATTTTTAATTTGCGGTTGCAAATCAGGTCGCAAATTGGACCAGTGTAGCCCTGTTTTGGACGCCGATTTTGGGTGCATTATGCAGCTAGCATTCACGTTCTGCGGTCCATTCTGCTATAGCAGACTTGACATCGGAGGGTTAATTTTCTAATTTTTGTAACCCGACCCCATTTTAATATATAGCCTTTGGGGCTTCATTTGGGGTCATTTTCTACTGATTTTTGAGAGAGATGAGAGAATTTTAAGAGAGAGAAGGAGGAACCCAACATTCAAATCATCCAAATCTTGCATCAATCTTCAATAATCAAA
>MU717523.1:79071-140077 GCA_026770625.1 Nicotiana glauca | reverse complement strand
GAGGTTTGGGCCCGAAAATCTGTTGTGGCATTAGTCAACAGGGAAGTGGCTTTATGTATGGATGATTGGTCTGAGAAATGGTTATGGTTTACTGTGTGTTTCATCATCGTTTGGAAGGATACGAAAGTGTTGGAGTGAAACTTTAGCTAATAAGAGGTTCCTATCGGTAATCGAGTATTGGGGGCAATTGCTGTGAATAGTGACTATCGTTTCGAGTGTTGGATTGTGTGGTATATTGCATGATTTTTCCTGAGGTTGCACGCATGGTTTATTACAGCTGGTTTGAGTTTATTCTGAATATTGACGTGAGGTTCTGATTTTGAGTATGATTTCGGAAAGTGCAGTATGGTTCTACGGTTTATGGCCTAGATGGACTGTGAAATTTCAGCGGAGTTGTATTATTGGACCTATGTAAGATAGGGTGACGAGGGATCACCCCGGGTATATGCTTGGTAAGGTCATTTAGCTATTGGTTGGCTTCTAGGACAACTCTGGGTACACTCGAGGACGAGCATTTGTTTAAGTTGGGGAGGATGTGACGACCCGGGCCGTCGTCACGTGAGTTACCACCCCGTCTCCCCCATATTATGTTGCTCTATGTTTCAATATCAGTATTTGAATGGATCGGATAGAATTGAATTGATTTTAGTTGGAAATGAGGCACTTAGCCTCTTAGAAGGAAGCTTGTTTTGGAAAAGTCAACCGGAAGTTGACTATATAGTTAGAGGGCTCTGATGTGAATTCCGGTAATTTGGTTAGCTTCGGGGGATGATTTGTGACTTAGGAATGCGATCGGAATTGATTTTGGAGGCCCGGTGTAGAAAAAGGCTTGAATTGGCGAAGTTGAAATTTTGACGAATTCCGGTTGATAGGTGGGATTTCGATCCGAGGGTCGGAATGGAATTCTGAGAGTTACAGTAGCGTCGTTAGGTGATTTTTGGATATGTTTACAAATTTGTAGGTCATTCGGACATCGTTTGGTTGGGTTTTGATCGAATGTGCAATTCGGAAGTTTTTAAGAAACTTAGTCTTTGATTTGGTGAAATTTGACGATTTTGATGTTAACTATAGTGATTTGATGATTCGAGCAAGTTTGAATAAGGTAATAGATCATATATATGCTTTTGGTTGAGGTCCCGGGGGCCTCGGTGTGATTTCGGGTGGTTAAACGGGAAGTTTGAAGCATTGTTGCAGGTCTGATTTTTTTCTATCTCCTGGTATTTTCGCTTCTGCGGAAATGGACCGTAGAAGCGGTTCCGCAGAAGCATGAGGAGGGTCGCTAAAGCGGCTTATGGCCTGGTAGGGTAGTTCCGCAGAAGCGATATCTTTTTCGCTTAAGCGAGCCCGTAGAAGAGGACAATTGATCGCAGAAGCGATTTTGTCCTGAAGGTGAAGTTCCGCAAAAATGGGAATTGTGTCGCAGAAGCGACTTTGAGACTTTAAGTGATATTCCGCAGGAACAGAAATATGACCGCATAAGCGGTATCGTGGAAGTGGGTATGGGGACCGCAGAAGCGGAAACCCCTGGAGGCAGAAGGGTTTATCTCATTAATTCATCCACGAGGGTTATGCATTTTTCCTCCATTTTTGAACGTCCTTGGGAGCTTTTGGACGGGAATTTCAGAGGGATTCAAGAGGAATCGACTTGAGGTAAGAATGTTTGTCTTAAAACATGATTATGTTATGAAATTGGTCCAGAAATTCATGGAAATTAAGCCTAAGGTTGATAAATTAGGGCTTGAGTTTTTGATATTTCAAATTGAAATTTGATAGGCCATTTGGGCTCAGATTTTGGAGTTCTTGGTATGTATGGACTCGTGGCAAGACGAGGAATACGGTAATCTGAGTTTTGTAATTTTTCGAGAAGCGGGCCCGGGGCACGGGTTTTTGCTAGTTTAGAGATTCTTGATATTTTTCGATTGTTTTCGATTGGGTATTGTTCCCTTAGCATATTATAATGCATTCGCTCTGATTTTGGTTAGATTCGATGCGCGTGGAGGCCGAATTGAGGGTCAAAGGCATCGTGAGCTAGAGATTTCACCGGTTCAAGGTGAGTAATACTTGTAAATGATATCCTGAGGGTTTGAAACCCCGAATTTGCACATCATAGTGTTGTATTGTGGTGACTTGCACGCCAATTATGAGCGTGGGGTAGAGCACCATTGGGGATTGTGACTTGGTCCGTCCCGGTTGTTGATTTTACTGTGTGATTGACTGAAACTACTTGATGCTATCATGATTTGGGCTGATTGCCATGTTTTGGGCTTCGTGCCGATTATTTGAATCCTTCAGGGATTGATATCACTGTTTTTGCATTACATTGCATATTAATTGATCTCAGTCCAAGGTTCTAAATACTGTTCTGCAAACTCAACCATCTTTCTAAGATTTGAAAACTTAAATGATATTTTACTGACGTTTTGAGCTGAGAACTGCTATTTTACTATTGCCCAAGGGGCTTATGAGCATTTCTGGACTGTGCATGGATCGGGCTGTGCGCCACAACGGTGTGATATTGATATTGAGCTTGGGCTATAGGAGCCCCTCCGGAGTTTGAACCCCCACAGTGAGCGCGGGTACCCAAATGGATCGGGCTATACGCCGCATCAGTCATGTGCATTGCATTGCATTCACGCATTGATTCCTGTCTGTACTACGTGGCATGATATTTAGCACTCTCGTATCATTGGCATCCATGCTATTTCTTGCACTGTGTACCAGATACCCTGGTGTTATTTGTAAATAGAGTGTTGTGCCCGAGGGGCTGACTTGTGTGCGGACTTGCACTACCTGATATCGCATTCATATGCTTACTGTTGGAAAAAGAATATTTTCAAAAGAGATTTTTAACTGAGCTAGATATTTCTAAAGGATTTTCACAGTTTTGCTGTTTTCTCA
The DNA here is from genome assembly GCA_026770625.1 of Nicotiana glauca. NCBI lineage: Eukaryota > Viridiplantae > Streptophyta > Magnoliopsida > Solanales > Solanaceae > Nicotiana > Nicotiana glauca. The sequence continues at coordinate 137,179 of MU717523.1, read as the reverse complement.
AAAGGTTGTACTGTCTCATATAGCATGATGGAGTGTTCTTACGTGATTTCTTACCGCTCAGTTATTATTTACTCTTATTACCACTGAGTTGGAAGTACTCACTTTACTCCCCGCACCACGTGTGCAGATTCAGGTGTCTCGAGAGCCTAGTTGAGCTATTTGCTGTTTTTCAGAGCTTTTCAGGAGTTGTCGAGGTAGCTGCCTGACGTTCGCAGGACCCGACTCCTCCCCTATCCCTTTATTATTCCACATTTGTGAACATCAGTATTACTGAGGATTTATTATTTTGTCATCTTAGAGGCTCTAGACTCATGATCCCAGGTCTTTGGGAGTTTTGTTGGCAGATGTTATGATTTCCGTATTATTTCTGTCTATTACCACTGGTTAGAACTATATCATTTGATAGTTTAATGCTATAAGTTTGGAAATGGGTTGTGTGGTTGAGTTGTGAGCATTAAATGGTCGAGATTGCCTAGCATTTGTGTTGGGCGCCATCACGACCGGGATTGGGGTCGTGACAAGAATGTTAGGCCCCGGAGAAATTTCGCTAAGAAAACTGTGCTTTGTGATGCTATATAAGCTAATTATGATATTTTATGTGCTATTAACATAGTGGACATCAATTGGACTTGGTAAATAAGTGTACAAGTGTTGTGGTAAGTAACTTGGTGTCCAAGTAAGGGCCTAAGTCCAAGTCAAATTGGAAAATTTCATAATAGGCTAAAATTTCAAATGGATTTGCACAAGGCTCTACTTTGAACGAGCATATCAAAATATTTATGACGTTTTATGTGATGAACAACCTAGCATATGAAAGGTCTTTGAGTCTTGTTTCCAACGCTTTAAACCGTTCATCATTTGGACATTTTTACACAAAGTTATGACCAAATTACCAAAGGCTGGAAAAATACGATCCAGTGTCAGATATGCGATCTCAATGTCCATTATGCGGTCTGAATTTTTGATCTGCGGTCGCAAATTGGACCAGTGTAGCCCAGTTTTGAACGCTGATTTTGCGGTGCATTATGCGGCCAGCATTCGCGTTCTGCGGTCCATTCTGCTGTAGCAGACTTGTCATCCGAGGGTTAATTTTCTAATTTTTGTAACCCGACCCATTTTAATATATAGCCTTTGGGGCTTCATTTGGGGTCATTTTCTACTGATTTTTTTGAGAGAGGTGAGAGCATTTTTAGAGAAAGAAGGAGGAGCCCAATATTTAAATCATCCGAATCTTGCATCAATCTTCAAGAATCAAAGAACCTAATCACAAGTTCTTCATCTAAGAAGTAAGATTCCATACCCTAGAGTTTAATTTCGAGTTTGGGGTATAAGATTGGTTATTGAGGTACGATTCATGGATGTATTAGTATTTTGTATACATGCATGTACAACTTAGGTTTATGGGAGGATTATTGAACATAAATAAGTAAAGATTGGGTTAGGGAATAAAGAAAATCTTGAAAAGGGGATTTGAAATCAAGATGCTCAACTAGTATTTGATAAAATGCTCAAATGAGCTAGAATTATGAATATCTTCCTAATTTGTGTTCAATTTTGCTATGTCACCAAAATAGATTGAAGTTGCTAGAATTTCCGGAATATCGTAGTAATTAAAGGAAAGCTCAAGAAAGGTATGTATGGCTAAAAATCCCTTTTCTTAGAAATTGAGCTCCCATGGTACCCCTTCATATGTTGTAAGCACGAAATTTGATTTATATAGTATTCATTATTTCAAAGGATTTGGGTGTTGCAAGAACATATGTGAAAGATGTACCTCAATGTGTTTATTATGTTATTCTTGGTAAATGAGGATATATGAATAATGGAAAATATGTGCTAAAATGCCTAGACTTCAAGTCAAGTTTAAATTGAGATTATTATACCAAACTATGTGAAATCCTATATGTTTAGAGAAGTTTAAAGTAATCAAATGTATTTGGGAAATAGAGTATGGCCAACATGCCGAGAACTTGAATTATAACTGTACCTGGTGATGTCTATGACATGCGGAAATATGAAACAAATTATGAAATGAGCCTCGACTTTGCTTTCAATAAATGACTTCACTAACAAAGTGCCTAAAGGTTTTATACACAATTTATGCCATAAGTGATTATTCGAGACAATGTCTTGTCTTGTGAGTACATCCAATGTGATCCGAGTTGTTACGTACCTCGATGTTGAAATTGTATATTGTCATTATTGGAAAAGAATGATTCAAGAATAAATGGTGTAATTGCTTGCTTATGCCTTTGATGTATTTTTATTACGGGTTGGTGTATCCCCTCTATTGATTTGGAAGAATCCATTGTGTTTAAGGCTCCATTGTCAATAAACTTGAGGTGTATGATTCCTGAGATATTGTATATGCCGAGGATTCATGGTTCCTCTCATGTGTATTTGACATCTTGAATTAATTGGCTTGTTGTTGAAATTGATATTGACGTGAAATATGTGGAAATGATGTGAAATGTAGGAAATAAGAGATTGAGTTATGAAATGTGGCCTAGTGCTAAGTATGTTGTAATGATGGTGGCCCTATGTGCCGATTAATTGATATGTGAACCTATGGACGGGCTATGAAACGCATAGGTGTATAATATAATATGGGGGACCTATTAACGGGCTATGAAACACATAGGTGTATAATATAATATGTGGGACCTATGGACGGGCTATGAAACGCATAGGTGTATAATATAGTATGTGGGACCTATGGACGGGCTATGAAACGCATAGGTGTATAATATAATATGTAGGACCTATGGACGGGCTATGAAACGCATATGTATATAATATAATACGATGTGTGAACCCTATGGACGGGCTATGAAACGCATAGGTGTATAATATGATATGTGAACCCTATGGACGGGTTATAAAATGCATAGGTGTATAATATGATATGTGAACTCAATGGACATGCTATGAAATACAGCCTAGCGGTATGGAAATTTATGTGAAAGCTATGTGATCCCTTTTATTTGATAATGTTGTGATCATTTAAACTGCTTGAGTTTCACTTGTGATTTCTTTATTCTTGTTTGATAGTTCCTTCTAATTAGATGGTGTTTAGTTATACATACTAGTGCTATTCAATGGCACTAACGTCCCTTTTGCCGGGGGCGCTACATTCGTGTTATGATTGTAGGTGGTTCCGTAGCAGGCAGTGTTGGTCGCAACCAGTGACGCATCTTCCTTTTAGCTGAGTTGGTGAGCCCCACTTCATTTCGGGGACCTGCTGTCACGACCCAATACCCAATACCCGGTCATGATAGCGCCTCTCGTGAAGACAAGGCCAGCCAACAGAACAACGATGACCCTTTTTAACAATTAATGAACATATATGAATGAATAATACGACTTAATGACATTAATAGCCGACATTTACCACCCAACACAACCCAACCGGGGTGTCACAAGTCACGGGCATCTAAAGAAGCCTGAACACAACTACAGAGTCTGTAATTTACATGAATCAAATTCAAAATCAAGGAAGGGAAAATCAGGTGCCGCGGATGATGGCGGTCACCTTACTCCGCTACAGTAGTGATACCTTTAATCAGCTCAGAACCCGCTACCAGGTGAACAATACCTGCAACTGCACACGAGGTGCAGGGAGTAAAGTGAGTACTCCGACCAAGTGAGTAATAAAAATAAATACAGCCCGAAGGTAAGAAAACACAATAAATACACAAAGTAAGCTATAATCCAAATATACAGCAATGCATGGAACTGAACAACTGAACAATAATTAAAGATACAAATGCATGAATGCAATACAATACAATGCATATGATGGTACATTCCAGTACCTACTGTGGCGCGCAGCCCGAGCCACCCATAATTATTTATCATCGACGGCGCTCACTGGGGGTGTGTACAGACTCCGGAGGGGCTCCTACAGCCCAAGCACAATATCAAGCCATCTTGTGGCATCAATCAAATCCTGGTCAGTCATTGTTACCTGACCCATTTACATCATATAGTGCCATTGTCACCATTGTTTCAAGTTCCTGTTGTGGCGCGCAGCCCGAGCCACCCATAATGTTTCAAGTCACATCACACAGTGCCATTATTAGCACTGTTTTAAGTCACTACTACGGCGCGCAGCTCGAGCCACCCATGATCAGTCCAGAAAAACATCATAAGCCCCATGGGCATCTATAAAACAGTAGTTCTCAGCCCAAAATAACATTTAAAATATCATTTGAGTTTTCAAAACTTAGAAATATGGCGGAGTTTGCAAAAATAGTAATTTAAGACCTTGGACTGAAACCAAATGATATGCAAGTCATGCTAAAGTAGAAATATCAATCCTCGAAGGATTCTACAAGTCGGCACAAGGCCCCAAACATGGCATCCAGCCCAGTAAATATCAATAAAGTATGTATGTCAATCACCAGTATAGTATAAATATCACGCGGGATGGACCAAGTCACCATCCCCAATAGTAATCGACCCCGCACTCGTCATGGAGTGCGTGTCACGCCTCAATATAGCGTTATGATGTGAAAGTCCGGGGTTTCAAACCCTCAAAATAGCATTTACATCTATTACTCACCTCTAGCCGGGCAAATACTACTCCGCGATGCCCTTTCCTTTCGTATCGACCTCCTCGCGCGTCGAATCTGGCCAAAACCACAACTAATACATCACAATAGGCTAAGGGAATATAACCCAATCAAAAAGACTCGAAAAATATCAAAAATCACGAAATTTGCAAAACCCGAGCCCCGGGCCCATGTCTCAACAAATTATAAAATTAACATCAACGGATTCCTTATCTCGCCACGAGTCTAATCATACCAAATTTAACTATTTCCCATATTGTTTCGACCTTCAAATCCTCAAAATTGTCCAAGAGTGTTTTTAAGCCTTTTCTCCCTTAAATTCACGGATAATCGACAAAACATGCAATAAATTCAAGTAATATAACCAAAATTTAGTTAAGAACACTTACCCCATTGTTCTCTATGAAAATCTGCCCAAAAATCGCCTTATCCGAGCTCCAAATTATTACAAATGGGAAATGGGAACGAAGTCCCATTTCCAGAACTTAACCTCTCTGCCCAGACCTATTTCCGCTTCTGCGATCTAAACGTCGCTTCTGCGACATCCGCTTCTGCGGATTTTCTTCCGCTTCTGCGGTTTCCCTCATTTTTCCAAGGACCGCTTCTGTGGTCCATTTTTCACAACTGTGGTCCAAGTGTCCGCTTTTGCGGAAGCTGCCCAAACTCCATGTTCCGCTTTTGCGACTCCCCTTTCGCTTCTGCGGAACCGCTTATGAGGTCCATTTCCGCAGAAGCGAAAACACCAGATACTATAACCCTTCAGCAGTCTCCAAACTCCAAATTTCTTCCCGTTAGTCATCTGAAATCACCCCGAGGCCCCCGGAAACTCAGCCAAAAATACCAATACATCCCATAACATTATTAAAACTTGTTCCAATTATCAAAACACGCCAAACAACACAAAAATCATCAATTCACCACAGAATCAAGCCTAAGTTTATCAAATTCTTTCGAAACTCACATTCGATCAAAAGCCCGACCAAACGACGTCTGAATGACCTAAAATTTTGCACACATATCCAAAATCACCTAACGGAGCTACAACAACTCTCGAAATTCCATTCCGACCCTCGGATCAAAATCTCACCTATTAACTGGAAATCGCCAAAATTCAAACTTCGCCAATTCAAGCCAAATTCTACACCGAACCTCCAAATCCAATTCTGATCGCACTCCTAAGTCACAAATTAACCCCCAAAGCTTACCGAATCACCGGAATTCACATCCGAACCCTATAACTCAATAGTCAACATTCGGATGACTTTTCTAACTTAAGCTTTCCTTAAAGAGACTAAGTGTCTCATTGCTTATCAAAAACCAATCCAAATCAACTCTAATACACCACATGCCAATAACGAAACATGAAGAAGCATAAAATGGGGAAACGGAGTGACAACACATGAGACGACGGGTCGGGTCGTCACATCCTCCCCAACTTAAACCAACGCTCGTCCTCGAGCGTACCCAGAGTTGTCTTAGAAGCAAACCAATAGCTGAATGACCTTACCAAGCATATACCCGGGGTGATCCCTCGTCACCCTATCTTACATAGGTCCGATAAAACAACACAACTGAAATTTCACAACCCATCTAGACCATAAACCATAGAACCACATTGCACTTTCCGAAATCATACCCAGAATAAACCCGAACCAGCTGTAATAACCCACACCTACAACCTCAGGTGAAATCATACAATATATCACACAACCCAACCCTCGAAACGATAGTCACTATTCACAGCAGCTGCCCACAATACTCAATTACCGATAGGAACCTCTTATTAGCTAAAGTCATATTCCAACACTTTCATATACTGCCAACGATAATTAAAACACGCGATAAATCGTAACCATTCATCAGGTCACCCATACATAACGCCACTTCCCTGTTGACTAATGCCACAATAGATTTCTGGGCCAAACCTCGATATAAACCCTCTGATCAGCTGAAATCACATCTATTCGCATTCATTAATGACTCCAACGATCACCTCGAATTCAACGCACCACTTTGGTGATATGACACCTCATTACAAGCCTAAGCCATAACTCGCATAATCCACACACCAATGGTGGGCGGTCTAAACATACTCAAATCATGACAAATAGCTCAAACAAAAGAGTTGTAACTCAAACTCCTCGGTACCATCACAACACAAGGCTGGGACCCCGTCCCACATCATAGAAATAGAATACTTGAATCTACCCCGAAGGATCTAATCTCCACGTAGCCTCGCTACAATGCGCGATCTTATCCAAACACTATTACACCTCAAGTCGCTAAGCTCAAAATAGACAGCCACGCACAGATTGATATCTGAAACCAAGCAATCCATCACACCCACGGTGAAGCAAGTAATATACACCATTCAATCCTGAAAGGACACAACCGTTGCGCCATTCACCGAGCAATACCCTATACGGACTTTCCTTAGAAACCAGGAAGCAAGGCATACAAAATAGCATTTGGAAAAATATTCTCAACATCACACTGTTGCGGCGTGCAACCCGATCCAGATAACATACCCGTGGCGGCGTGCCACCCGATCCATACGAATATCTCACATAGGGAGATGCACACCGAGCCAAATTTGCTTATTATAACAAAATACCGAGTATCGGCCGTAAGCATACTAAGTGCATAATGATATCTACTTATAGCATTGTAAGCTACAAAACGCAAACACAACTGAGGTCCTTCCCCCTCAACTTCCACTATGAATCTCGATAGCACTGCACTATATGTGCCCACAGTCCGAAAATCATAACGCCTCACAGCATCGAAAAAGCAACTCATAAATCTCCCAGATCACTAACAAGCTCAATAACGATAGATTCAACCCATCCCTCAACAATACATATCGGGGCCAACCAAGCCCCTGTCAACAAACTCAATACCAAGAAGCCTAAAGTTGCTCCTTCCATCTTTTTATAACTCCTGCCGGAGCCGTACGATACGGTGTCCGGCGCCAAATAAATGCTGAAATCCACAGTCTCGCCCGACGACATGCCTGGCCATAAGGAACGAATCCGAAAAAGTCCTTCAATACCGGAACTGAATCAATGGTAGAAACCTCTATACTGACATCCGTCACAAGGACCCAATTAAGGAAGGCAATCCTTCCCAGCCGTCCACTGATCTTTGAAATACCAACCACTCTGCTATAACATAATCCGATGCACCTCGCCACGCAACCGGTGGCATTTTCCGACATAGCCAATAGCATAATAGTCTAGAATAACCCACATTGCAACAACCACTCTACAGCTCAACATCCTATACAAAATCTAACATACCAACAAAGAAGGATCCACTCGGGCCTCCAATCACAATAGCCGCTAACGGTACCAATACACACTATCCACAACCACTACATAGCCTGAGCATGAGAACTCCCAGTTTCCAACTCCATATAGTACACGAATCACTATACCTGATCCCAAATTCCGCAGTATAAATACATATCACACCTCGAGTACCCAATTATTCTTCAAAAGATATTCTAAAATTCTCCTGTGCCATCAAACACTCTCAGATATCAACAGTCGATCTAGCGAGAAAAATGACGCACTACCACCGGAGTATCATTAGTCTAATCACATTACCCTTTTTCCAAGACACATACAAATCACTTTCAATTAGCAGTACCATTTCCTTGATTACCTGAGGCTACCCGTTGCCTGAGAATTTTATGAACTTCTTTTCAAAACTGAACTGTAACTCATCTAATTAAGAACTTCCGCCGATCCCATCTGGAAGAAGAATTATTACACATCCCATGCCTCGCATACCCATATAAAATATATTCATCTCCAAACCATGGTAAAACCCGATAAGAACATCTCTGCCAATTCCATTCACACAAGCTAAACTACCAGGACTGAATCCTTCTATCCAAACCAAGCTGAGTGGGCTGACATAGCTCAAGAGCTTCGTTGCACAATACCTGTAATGGCTCATAACCTCGCACACATACAAAGAATTAATCATATCCTTACCATACCGATCTGGTCTACTATCAAGCTATTCCATCTATTAAATTTTTCCTTCTGATTCATGATCAACTTGATATTCCTTCTTGCTATAGCACCACAATGCCTCAACCCAGGTTCACTACACGAGACCCAAGCACAAGACCAGACTGTCTAAAATCCATGAGCCGCCGAATACTCTCTTAATATCCCTAGGAATATCACGTTCCAAGAATACTTTACTCGGAAGAACTCCCTGTGAATCTGAATTTGTTACCTTTACTTCCCAGATACCGATACATAGGATCCCTTAATTAACATAAGAATACCACAAGTCTTGCCCTCTTCTAATGAAAACACAATCTTTAACCACATGCACAACCTTAAGATACCCGATTGTTCCCTGTAGAATCTTGAACACTATAAAACCACTCTCGAGAGTCATTCATTCTTATTCAAACTGCAAATTACGTTACTTAACAAACAGAACCACTTGTGCCTTATTGGCACTCTGAAATCGCATAACATGATCTCATACTAATACGAACAACCATCTTCCTTCTCTATACACTGAGCATTCTTTACCAGCAACAGCTCAAGACATCCTATTATTTTCACACATCTACGAAGCATCGTATAACCTTAATCAAAATTTTCCTTCACACGTGCCATCCTCGTCTCAATTTTTGCAACCAGAACTGATCTGCCTGCATAACTCAAAACGGAACCAACATAGCACATAACCGTGCAGTCGGCTAATCAACAGCAACCTCCCCAACTTGGTTCGGAGCCATACATCAAGACATCCTTAACAATTCATAACACTTTTCCTCTAATGATGCTACAATGAGATTAAACTCAATCATCTACAAGTTTGTGAAAACACAGATCATCTAGTACTGTAGTACTCTGCAAATCTCGCATTCATCCCCACAATCAACTGAGTCCATTCCTTTGAGCGACCCGAATTTGTCAAATTTCAACACGTACTCTTCAATTACACATGAGACCTTCTAACATACCTACAAGGGTCATACAACTTACGAACTCTCCGCAGGAGATAACCCACCTGCTTCGCCTCAATTCTATATTTAATCACACCTTCCACCATCATATACGTTACATAATCGTTTTAGCCTTCCTGAGTCTGAACTCAGGTACCTCATGAAATGAACTGCACTCCCCAACTAGAAGACACAAAAATATTCTTCACGCGCCCATATTCGGGCTACACATCGAATCACAATAAGAATCGAAAACTTAACAGCTCATCTATCATTCAGCAGACTCCTTCGTCACTATCAAGATCACATAGATACATCTCACAGTACCAACATACTCATCACATGGATATCCAACCGCCCTTCCAGCTAATAGGGACAATATCGAAAATACAAGTTCAAAACACTTGCTCACATAATCAGCACCTCACTGCTCAAGCCATAGGCAAAGATCCGGCCTCAAGTCCTCCAAACTGGCTCGACATCAAACTCACGGGATCACATCTCGCCCCTTGATCGGGGAATCACAAGCCATTAAGGCATATACAATACTGAGCGCTCATGTGCGCATACCTACGTGTAGGAGGAATTTACAGTGTTATATCTCAAGCTGAATCAAATACGCACGATAAGAACTCCAAGAAAGTGAAGTTTTCCTAAAGGTTCTGCAGCCTCTCGAGGATAAATACAGACGTCTCCGTACCGATCCGCGAGACTCTACTAAACCTGCTCATGACTCGTGAGACATAGTAACCTAGGATCTGATACCAACTTCTCACGACCCAATACCTAATACCCGGTCGTGATGGCGCCTCTCGTGAAGACAAGGCCAGCCAACAGAACAACAATGCGCATTTTTAACAATTAATGAATATAAATGAATGAATAATATGACTTAATAACATTAATAGCCGACATTTACCACCCAACACAACCTGACCGGGGTGTCACAAGTCACGAGCATCTAAAGAAGCCTGAACACAACTACAGAGTTTGTAATTTACATGAATCAAATTCAAAATCAAGGAAGGAAAAATCAGGTGCCGCGGATGATGGCGGTCACCTTACTCCGCTACAGTAGTGATACCTTCAATCAGCTTAGAACCCACTACCGGGTGAACAATACCTGCGACTGCACACGAGGTGCAGGGAGTAAAGTGAGTACTCCGACCCAGTGAGCAATAAAAATAAATATAGTCCGAAGGTAAGAAAACACAGTAAATACACAAAGTAAGCTATAATCCAAATATACAGCAATGCATGGAACTGAACAACAATTAAAGATACAAATGCATGAATGCAATGCAATACATTGCATATGATGGTACATTCCAGTACCCACTGCGGCGCGCAGCCCGAGCCACCCATAATCATTTATCATTGACGGTGCTCACTGGGGTGTGTACAGACTCCGGAGGGGCTCCTACAGCCCAAGCGCAATATCAAGCCATCTCGTGGCATCAATCAAATCCAGGTCAATCATTGTTACCTGACCCATTTACATCATATAGTGCCATTGTCACCATTGTTTCAAGTTCCTGTTGCGGCACGCAACGCGAGCCACCCATAATGTTTTAAGTCACATCACACAATGCCATTATTACCAATATTTTAAGTCACTACTACGTGCGCGCAGCCCGAGCCACCCATGATCAGTCCAGAATAACATCATAAGCACCATGGGCATTTATAAACAGTAGTTCTCAGCCCGAAATAACATTTAAAATATCATTTGAGTTTTCAAAACATATAAATATGGCGAAGTTTGCAAAAATAGTATTTAAAACTTTGGACTGAAACCAAATGATATGCAAGTCATGCTAAAGCAGAAATATCAATCCCCGAAGGATTCTACAAGTCAGCGCAATGCCCCAAACATGGCATCCAGCCCAGTAAATATCAATAAAGTATGTATGTCAATCACCAGTATAGTATAAATATCACGCGGGATGGACCAAGCCACGATCCCCAATAGTAACCGACCCCGCACTCATCATGGAGTGCATGTCACGCCTTAATATAGCGTTACGATGTGAAACTTCGGGGTTTGAAACCCTCAGAACAACATTTACATCTATTACTTACCTCTAGCCGGCCAAATACTACTCCGCAATGCCCTTTCCTTTCGTATCGACCTCATCGTGCGTCGAATCTGGCCAAAACCACAACAAATACATCACAATAGGCTAAGAGAATATAACCCAATCGAAAAGACTCGAAAAATATCAAAAACCACGAAATTTGCAAAACCCGAGTCCCGGGCCCATGTCTGGAAAAAAATATAAAATTAACATCAACGGATTCCTTATCTCGCCACGAGTCTAACCATACCAAATTTAATTATTTCCCACATCGTTTCGACCTTCAAATCCTCAAAATTGTCCAAGAGTGTTTTTAAGCTTTTCTCACTTAAATTACCGGATTATCGACAAAACATGCAATAAATTCAAGTAATACAACCAAAATTTAGTTAAGAACACCTACCCAGTTGTTCTCTATAAAAATCTGCCCAAAAATCGCCTTATTCGAGCTCCAAATCGCTACAAATGAGAAATGGGAACGAAGTCCCATTTCTAGAACTTAACCTCTCTGCCCAAGACTATTTCCGCTTCTGCGATCAAAATGTCGCTTTTACGGATTTTCTTTTGCTTCTGTGGTTTCCCTCATTTTGCCCAGGACCGCTTCTGCGGTCCATTTTTTGCAAAAGCGAGACCACTTATGCGTTCCAAGCGTCCGCTTCTGCGGAAGCTGCCCAAACTCCATGTTCCGCTTCTGCGACTCCCTTTTCTCTTCTGCGGAACTGCTTTTGCGGTCCATTTCCGCAGAAGCGAAAACACCAGATACCAGAACCCTTCAGCAGTCTCCAAACTCCAAATTTCTTCCCGTTAGCCATCTGAAATCACCCCGAGGCCCCCGGGACCTCAACCAAAAATATCAATACATCCCATAATGTTATTCAAACTTGTTCCTATTATCAAAACACACCAAAAAACACAAAAATCATCAATTCACCACGGATTTAAGCATAAGTTTATCAAATTCTTCCGAAACTTACATTCGATAAAAAGCTCGACCAAACGACGTCCGAATGACCTGAAATTTTGCACACATATCCAAAATCACCTAACTGAGCTATAGAAACTCTCAAAATTCCGTTCCGACCCTCGGATAAAAATTTTACCTATCAACCGAAATTCGCCAAAATTCAAACTTCGCCAATCCAAGCAAAATTCTACACCGGACCTCCAAATCGAATTCCGATCGCACTCCTAAGTCACAAATCAACCCCCGAAGCTAACCGAATCATCGAAATTCACATCCGAACCCTATAACTCACTAGTCAACATTCAGTTGACTTTTCCAACTTAAGCTTTCCTTAAAGAGACTAAGTGTCTCATTTCTTATCAAAAACCAATCCAAATCAACTCTAACACACCACATACCGATAACGAAACATGAAGAAGCATAAAATGGGGAAAACAAAGCGACAACACGTGAGACGACGGGTCGGGTCGTCACACCTGTACGATTATTTATCATGTACTTTGTATTTAGAGGTATAGATGGAGCCTTGTTGCCGGCATTTCCACATTATTCTTCAGTTACATTTAGAGGCTCCGTAGACTATTGTGGGTGGTGGTTGATGTTGGGAGTTCGGGCTAGAAATGTTGGTACTTGATAAGCATGTTTTTCATTAAATTTGTAAACTTGTAATATTTTGATAACTAAATGAAGCAATTAGCAAGAATGAAATGAGGGTTGCTAACGAAAGATTTCTTTGCATTTTATTAAATGGGATAATATCCTCTCTTTATTTATGAACTAGTTTGGGAAGAATGAAACATAGCAGGCTTGCTCAGTCGGGTTTACTCGATTGAGCGCTGGTTGCGATCCTTAGATTTTGGGGGCGTGACACAATGGGAGGTCAGATTTTGTACTATATAAACGAAAGTTAGAGTATTATTTCATATTTGGACTTTGAAAGTTCGTTTTATGGCGATTTTTCGTTTGTTTTTCAAGAGACTCATCGGGATAAGTGATTCTAACTCGGATTTCGTTAATATACATAAATATATAACTTTTTTCATCATTTAATTAGTATTTTGAAATGAAAATTGTGGGGGTTTTGCCTAATGTTTCATAATGTAAATTTTGAGTTTTGAATATCAATTCGAAGTTGGATTTGAGTGAAAGTAGTCTGGTTGGACTCGTAATTGAACGTGTTATCGAATTCTGCGTGTTTTGTTGAGTTCTAACGTTCAGGCCCGAGTTGGACTTTTGGGATTGTTTTTGGGCTTTTGAGTAAGGATCCGACCTTTATCATTTGGAATTGTGTTGCTTGTAGCTAGTTTTGAGCTGTTCGGAAGCCGGTATATGTGAGATGTCCATTTTGGAGCATTGCTTGGTTTGCTCGGTATTGGAATTGGCTTATTCGAGGTAAGTAACACTTCTAAACTTAGTGTTGAAGGTATGATACCCCAAATTATGTATTATATGATTAGTATTGAGGTGACACACATGCTAGATAATGGGCGTGTAGGCGTGCATCGTGTGAATTGTGACTCCGTTATTTGTGTGGTACTGTATAGTTACTTGATCTTACCTGTAACCATGAAATTTCTACATACTTGAGCTATTGAGTTGTGATCCATGCTAGAATCCATGTCTAAGCTAAATGTTTATCTTATTGGGACCTACTGAGGTCATTTCTACTGTTGAGCTATCTGCTTTCATTGCATTACATACTCAATCATATGCATTCATATGCATATCATATCTCAGTCTCTATTACTATTTATTGATACCTCACATCCTTATATTTGTGCTGATATATCATGACACTGAGAGCCCAAGATACTGGAGAGATTGATGACTGAGTGAGGCTGAAGGCCTGACAGTGAAGGTGTTTATGGGAAATGGTTGCACGCCGCAACATGTTTTACTAATTTATGTCATGAATGGCTTGTTATAGCGCTTGGGCTGAAGGAGCCCCTCTAGAGTATGTGCCACAACCACTGAGCGCAGGTACCTACTGAGTGCGGTTGCCGAGTGCCGGGTGCTAAGTGCAAGTGCAGAGTGATTGGGAGGATTGAGTGAACGTGAGGATTGAGTGGTTGTGATGATCGAGTGAGTGTGAGGATTGAGTGACTGGGAAGACTGAGTGAATTGATACTTTGAGAGTACGCATATTGTTTTAATACATAATCGCATCACATTTGGCATGCACACTTGACATACAAGCATAAAGACGCATTTTTGCTCAGGTCGTACGGTATCGTGTCATTCATGGCTTCTCACACATATTGATACATGGGCATAGAGATGTATTTATACTTGCTATCTGGAAAGAAAATGAAACATCTTATTTACAGTTGAAAGGATTTTTGGGAATAATTAAAGTTTTCAAACTTACTCATATTTTTGTCAAATTTCGATAAGAGACTTTGGTTTCCACTGATATTCTTGAAAAGAAAAACTATTTATGAAATCACGATTAAGCTGAGCGTTTTATCTATAAGTTACTTCCTTTTATTACTTGGTTTACGTTGTTATGGATTGTTGTTGGCTATTGGTGTTGGGCCCGACCTTTATTTCAGCTCGTCACTACTTTCAACCGAAGGTTAGGTTTGTTACTTATTTATTACATGGAGTCAGTTGTACTCATACTATACTTCTAGATCTTGCGTGAAGATATTGGCTGCTAATATTGTTGTGATCGACGGGAGCTGGGATTGAAGACGTACCTGCATTCTGGTAGTAGCTGCCTCTTAATCATGGCAGCCTTAGATTCATAAAATTCTGTTTATGTACTTTTTGAATAGATGATGTATTTACTTCATACCAGCTTTGTAAAATTCTAATCATAAAAGCTCATGATTTTTACTACCGGTGCTTGGGATTTCTTTGTATAAAAGTAGTTTTATTATCGTTTCTGTGAGCACCTAATTTTTCCCCCACATAGGAAATTACCCCTAAAAAATAATCCAAAAATAATTTTAATTTGTTTTGCATTGTTTATGCATGTTAGGAATACCATAAATCATAAAAATTATAAAAATGTTCAAATCTTAATTTCAAAGCATTTTAAATTTTAAATTGCATTTTAGGATTTAATTACATTGTTAAACACATTATTTAAATATCTAAAAAAAATACCTTCCTAGGTTAGTTAATTAGTTGCATTAGTCCATCATTAGGTAAAAAAAAGATAAATACGCTAGTCATACAAAAATGTGTTTTAATTAAATTTTGAGTCTAGAATTAAAAAAAGTCTAACAAAAAAAGATAGGAAAGAAAGGGTCTGCTGAATTGGGTCAAATGAGTTTAGGTGGCCCAATTACCCTTCAATCCACATGAAATCCGCCTGGCCCACTCTCAAATTCGGTCCATGCCCCTATTGAACTAAACGACGTCATTTGGCTATCTCTCAATCTCAGCCCTTGATTTTCCCTCGATCCAATAGCCAGAAACCCCCTATCCCAATTCCCTTAAACAGACGGAAACCCTCTACATTTTTCTAACACTAGCGATTCCCCCTTTCCCTCTCTGAAAGAACGGATTCCTTCCCCCCTTTACCCAAAACCCTAGTTGCATCTTCACTTTTTCCCATCTCTCTCATCTGGTCACACACACACACTCATCCATAAATTTTCACTCACACTCCTACACGCACCTAGAGAGTATCTGAAAACAAAACTTTGGATTTCCAAATGTTGAGATTGAGAAGCAAAGCTTTGAAAAAATAAAAAAGAACTCGGATTTGAAAAGGATTTCAACGGGTCATTGATTACTTCTCATATGTTGAGTTTTAAGAGGTTAAAATCATTTTCCATGGCTACGGGAGTTATTTTAGCTTAGCTGAGTTCCTTATCACTTAGCATCTACTGTGTTCTGCTTCTCCTCTCATTCTTAAAGGTACTAATTTCAGTCTCAAACTATATACTACCATACGGATGTTCTAGAACCTTTTTATCTGGTCACAGCACCATCTTATGCGTAATAAGAAGCCATCAAGATTTCGTGATGTTACTCTTGGTTTTGAATGTATTAACTCTGGTAATTCTCTTGTTTGCTTACTGTTACTTGTCCTTTTTTTTTGAATCTGCATTTATTTACCATTTGGTATTGAATGCGAAATTTCTCTACAAGGTAAAAGTGGAAACTTATTGTTCATAACTTTTACATTGGGAACTAGTTTGTTGTTGTCATGTGAAATTACCATTATTCAGCTAAGTGTGTTCTTGAGTTCTTGTTGGTTTTTTTGGCCTAATATATATCTTTTTCTTTAATGAAAGTCAGAACGTGAGTATCATTAAATTAATCAGGTCATGACCATTTGTGATACTTCTTTAGTATTCAAATGTGTATTTACCCACGATCAATTCCATAATTTTTTAGCTTCACTATAATCTCAAATTAGCTTTAGGAAAATAATTCATGAATATTCATACCTTGCTTTAGACGTGTTTAAATAAATCATCGTGACTATGGATACATTTCTCTTGGTATAGTTGCAATACATAAATCCCAATTCGAATACGCGTTCCACGCGACTCGACCACAATTTCGAATAATTAAAATAAATATGTAGTAAAGCGCGGGTTCATTTCACGTGATGCAATTGACTATGTGTACAAAAATAGTAAGTGCGCGACATCGTGACTTATTTGAATAAATTCCATAAGTAATAAAAGCGATTAAAAGTTAAAAATACACAATAGATTTTAAACATGTAATAAACCAGACAACTAGGCCGATTATTTAATAATAGGACGACTGTGCTAAAACCACGGAACTCGGGAGTGTCTCACACCTTCTTCCAGGTTAACAAAATTCCTTACCCGATCTTCTATGTTCGCGAACCAAAAATAGAGTCAAATTTTCTCAATTTGGGATTTAAAATAAGCCGGTAACTTGGGACACCATAATAAATATCCCAAATGGAGACTATAAATTAGTTAAATAATCCCATTTCGAAAAATATCATTTTAGTTAAAAAAAACTCCCTATTCATCGAAAAAAGAAGGTGTGACAGCTCTAGCTGCTCTGCTTGGGATCTAACCCAGAATCTCTAGTTCAAGGTTCAAAATTCGAGCCTGTAATGTGATCTGTACTTGGATTTCTTGATTGTTGATATTACTATGTTTGTAGTCCTAATGTGCTAATTCCCGCTCATTTACCGCTTTGATATCGTTTGAACTGTAAAAATTACATTCTTATGCCTCATTTATGAGTCTTCTAAAAAAAATGATGCACACGTTCATGACAGACTTTTTTGTTAGAAGTCATAACAAATAGAAAGAGGCTGGATTAGCAACTAGGCCGGGTAGTCGTACGTGCTCCCAATAAATTGCCCTCTCCTCAGCTCGAGTTGTTCGCTTGGGTAAGCCGTGTCTAGAACACACTCCCAGGTTTTTAAACCTAGAATAACATAGCCTTATGCCTGATCCCTAGTAGGAACTTTTGTTTTCATCCCGTGCATTTAACTTTAGAGACTCAACATAGGGGTTAAGTCCGTCTAGGACAGGTGTATCCGAAATAAAAGACAATCTTGATGCATCCTACGTGCTATTTGTGAAGATATTTATTTTGGCTTACTGTTGATAGGCTAGGAAAGAAAATTAAGAGAAAAACCAAGAGTGAGGTGGGAGAGAGAATTTTTCTTGGTTCTAAGAACCCAAGTATTTGGAAAAGTCCCAAAATTCTATCGAAATTTTTGAAAAAAAAGAAGAAAAAAAAGGGAGTCATTTCAAAATGAGTCAATATAATGTTTTCCCATTTGTGTCAAAACTGACCGAACTACGTAGGTCTGATTCTCACCGAATGTGAGATATGTAGGCAACCTAAATAGATTTCGGCCTCATTTTCGCAAAAATAACCAAAATAAAAAAATGTGTCTGGTGCTTTGGTCAAAAGAGTAAGCCGACCCAGCTTATGTTGCATCTTGAGCCGTTTTTGCCATAATAGCCTTAGAACATATTCAAATTGTCGAAGGGCTATTCTCATAAAGAACGGACATGTATGTCAATGGGACATCAATTTTTCATAAAGTGCCCTTCCCCGGCCTCAAACTTTATTTGAAAGTGTGAAGGGGCCATTGTTGCAAAACTTGCCACCTTTTGCTAATATCACATAAGTAGCCAACCTCCTTTGATGTTTCCTTGGAAAATCTAAAGCTTGCTTTGCAAAAAAGAATCCACTAAAGTCATCTCTAACCCTATCTATCCACAGGTGCAAAATGAACACTATCTTCAACCCACCATTAGAGGATGTAGAGCAGGCTCCGCTGCAGCTTCAATATGGTGGTACGTCTTAGATAAAGATGGTTAGGATTGGGTAACAAAGCATTTGGGCGCTCTTAGATATATTATGAAAGTCAAACCGCAGGATGATCTAATTAAGGCCTTAGTGACTTTCTAGGATCCAGTCCACAATGTTTTTCGCTATTCAGATTTTGAACTTACTCCCACTTTGGAGGAAATAGACGGATATTCTAGTTTTGGTCGGGACATGAGAAATCAACAACTTATATTCCCAACGCCTCCCTATGTGCACTGATTCTTTGATCTCTTGAATATCGGTAAGCAAATAAGGAAGAAAAATGTAAACAAAGAATGTTGTTTCTTTTACTTCGTGTATTACATATATGGGCACTCAAATGGGTTTGAAATATATGAAAAGGGCCTGAACAAGCAAAATAAGGACACCTGGAAAATTCATCGCCACTTTGCTTTCATAGTGGCATTTCTCGGAACTATGGTCATCCTAAATCAATAATGGAAAATTGATATCCGTATGGACAGAATTTTACAAGTCCTCACTACAAAGAGGATCACATGCATGCTCCACTTGTATTGTCGGACATCTATCGAGCGTTGACGTTGTTCAAGTCTGGGGCAAAATTTTTTTAAGGGTGCAATATTCTATTGCAAATGTGGTTGATTGAGCATCTCTGCCATCACCCCAAATTCATGAGTTTTGTTCGGAGAAAGAACAACTTCATCGAAAGTTATGAGTAAAGGGTAAAAGATTATAACTCTCCAAAAGGGGTTGAAGGCTGAATCTTCTATCTAAGAATTTTCAATTCGAGTTAGATTGAATGGACTTTGGGATGGCTCCCGGTAAGGGAATTCATATATATGACGGCTTCAAAAAGCTATTTGTTGTTTATGGGCTTGAGAAGTGTCCAACCATATGCACCGCAGAGAGTTCTAAGACAGTTGGGAAGATACCAAGTGGTGACCGTAGATGAATATTTGAGTGTCCAAGTCATTGAGCTAGACCTTAAAGCTCTGCTCCCCGAGGCTTTAATCCAACAAATTTGGAATGGATGTCGATACCTGAAAGATGATACCCAGGTGCCAGATCCTGCGAGAGATAAAGTGGACCTAGGTTATGCCATATGGTTTGAGAAGAGGTCTCGTGTTAATTATGAGACCGAGCCCGAAAGGCCCGCCAAAAGACCTTATATTTAGGCTTTCGATGATAAGACTAGAGAATGGTTTGCCTAGGGAGAAAAGGAGAAGAAGTATCAAGAGACCATTCACGCCTTAAAAGAAAAGTTGAGAAACCTCACATTTGATAATGACTTACATGCGCAAAAAGTTGAAGGTAAAACTAAAAGTTTCACTCGGGAGAACGAGGCGCTCCAAGCCCAACTCCGGGACATGAGGATAGGCTCTAAAACACCTATGAGAAGTGAGAAGAACTTAAGAATCATAAAAAACTTTAGGTTAAAGGTGCATGACTATACGACCCATCTGACAAAAGGCCAATAAGGACTTGTTGAGCAAAGTTGGGAAAAGGTGCAGAAGAATAGGCCAGGTTAGCCCACCAATTTAGGTAGAAATACCATAGAGAAGTCACAATTTTAAGGAAAAAATAGCCATCCTTGAAAATAAAATGGTTAAGCAGACAAAGGACTTCAAAGCAGAAAGAGAGCATTGCTATGCACTGATTAAACAATTAGAAGAAAGCTTACAGAAAATGCAAGACCAAAACAACACAGCTACGTAGGTGCTGGAAGCATAAGCATAGCAAATTAGACGCTTGCTTCAAGAAAAGGGTGTCATTAGAATGAGAATTAAAGAAATAGCTGATTATGTTGCAATGAAGTGCCATAAATGTGAGGATATGACAAGATCCATGTTTTTTCTTCCAGTGATGGTCTTTGTTTGCCAGGTGATGGCCTATCTAGAGCACCTTCAGGAAGAAATTGCACGTACGCCCATGCCGAGATCGACTGATCTCCCATGGGCCCCTGGAATAGCATTGCAGGCTCTTATGTATTCTTGATTTTTCGGCTTTCGAGTCTGTATTTTACTTTTTCTCGAGTCTGATTGCCTTTTCATCCATGTCGAGTCTGTTTGTTGTTTTGTTTTGAGTCTGTATATTTCTTTTTAATCATCAGTATTTCTGAGTCTTTGTAACAGAAAACCCAAAGAGATTTTTATTAATGAAATATTGAATATCCCCAAAAAATTTCTTTACTTTTATTTTGCATTTATTCCCCTAAACTACGTAATGGTCTGATTCATGTGGTGTCATGATATGTAGGCAATCCCCATCGGATTCAATCGTTTTCATTAATTAAACTGAGCAGAAAATAGATAAGAAAGAAAAAAGAAAGAAAAGAGTGACAAAATAATAGAGAAAGACAAAAGAGTAAAAAAAGAACAAAAAGAGAGGCAAAAAGAAATCAAGAATTGAAATTTGAATGAAAGAAAAAAGCTACAGATGAGAAAAGAGATAGCAAAAGCCGGGATGAAACACGCAGCTGTTGCAAAAACATTTACAAATGTTTAACTGTTCATGTGAATGCATCCCCAATATGCGATTTCCTATCTTTAAATGTCTCAAACTGACAAGGTTGTTGTGCATGCAAATCAAGACATGTCTTGTTTAGGTGGTTGGTTTTGACGGTATCTTGGCTTCTCACCCTTACTTTACAAGATCAAAAGAAAGTGTCCCAATGTTTTCAGAAAGCAGCCTCCGCGTCATCGATCCAGAGAATAATGCCACACCGGTTATGTCTCAGCCTGAATCAGCAACTGCCAAAGAGAACAGGAGGCTGCGTCTCCACATGTTGGAGATATGGGACACTTGGTCCAATGGCAAAGAACCACAAAGTTCAATCCATAGATTTCTTGAGTTGATCCCCAGGACAGGTTAGAACTACCAACGTCCCCATCCCCATGTCCAACCCATTTGTCCCATTCGTGCACCCTACTATGTCAGCCAACTTTACCGGTAAGCCTTCTAAGGTTCGCCCACAAGCACCATTTTTGGGGGTACCTTCTACATTGTTCATTGCACCACCTCTCTTTACTATGGCACAACCAATAATGCCCAGGCCATGCTTTGGGCCTTCGACGTTCACTTTCCAAGGCCAGCAATTTTAGCTAGACACAACTCACGTTATTCCAGACTCATACCCTTAGCATCTGCAATATGAGTCCCTAATGGAACAATGAAGAAAGAGAAACCCTGAGCAGAAGGAAATGGCTCGGAATGTGACAAGCCTGGAATAAAGCCTAAAAAACATGCAAGGCCTGAGTGGCCAAAAGACTATCTCATACTCTGACCTGTGTATGTTTCCCCATGTTCACTTTCCTGCTGGCTTCAAGTCGCCAAAATTTAAAAAGTACGATAGGCATGGAGACCTGATCGCTCATCTAAAACGATATTGTAACCACCTGAGAGGTTCTACTGGAAAAGAGGAGTTAATTATGGCTTGTTTCGGGAAAAGCCTGACTGGAATCGCTTCAGAATGGTATATGGACCAGGAAATCTGCCACTGGAACATATGGGATGATTTGGCATGAGATTTTGTTAGACAATTTCAATACAATGTTGATATAGCTCCAGACAAGAATTCCCTATCCAACTTGAAGAACAATACCGCAAAAAGTTTCCGTGAATATGATATCAAGTAGTGTGAGCAGGCCGCCAGAGTGAAACTTCTAATGGGTGAAACAGAAATGGTTACTATTTTCTTGCAGGCCCAAGAGGCCGATTATTTTCAGAATATGATGTCCTCCATGGGCAAAACATTTGCGGAGGCAATAAAAATTGGAGAAATGGTAGAGAACAGCCTGAAAACTAGCCGGATACTGAGCCAAGCTTCTTTGAAAGCTACTTCCCAAGCCATCCAGAATGGCTCAAGAGGTGTAGCCAGTCGTAAAAAGAGGGAGGAAGGAGCTATGATGGCTTCAGGTTCAAGGGGGCCCATCGATCATATGATCACTCTTTCATGCTGCCGATAACCCCACAATAGTACTATCCCCGCCAAGATGCAGCCTACACCATAGCACCCCCTCATTATGCGGTGATGAATGCCCAACCCTATACATGGCCATAGTAGCACTACAAACAAGCCCGAGGTGCACCTCCCAGACATAACCATCCTTCCTAAGATCCGTATAACCCCCCGTCCACCACCAACATAATCCACGCCCCTGTGAGCCACCCTAGAGAAACAATTTCACCCCTATTGGTTAATCCTACTCCAGCCTGTTCCCAAAGTTAATCCAATTGTGTTTATTGCAACTGATACCCACAAATCGGCAAAATCCTGAATCCTCCTCATACCGGGTAGGTACCAGGTGTGCCTACAATTAGGGAGTAGAGGGTCATGTTACGGAGGACTGTTGGACCCTCAAAGGGCAGTTGAAAATTTTATAAAACAAAAACGAGTTGTGCTAAGGGACGAGGAAGTCCCTAATGTGACTAATAATCCATTACTGGCTCACAACAATGGGTCGGTCATTGGAATGATTTGTGATGATAAGGAATTTAATCCAGCATTGAAAGCCATTAAAGCAATCGACAATTCAGAGGCAAAAGCCAAAGTAGTGGTGAAACAAGCCAAAACTGAGAAGAAAATCACTATGTTTCCTCAAGCTGTTGCAAAAGCTTTAGAAACAAAAACTGGGGCAGCACCTACTAAAAGTGAAATTCTCTATGTTCCTAAGTCCCCAAGAAAAGAATAGTTCATTTTGAACGCTCCCAAGAAATTCGAGCAAAGAAAGGCCACGTTGAATGTTTCGAAGTTATATGTGACAAAAGGGACCTATATGGCATAGGGACCAGTAATCCCACCAAGGCTGACTGAGCTCATGGTTATCAACCATACATCACAGAGCCCTATGAGACAATCCACCACAATCCCATGGAATTACAACATAACGGTGGTTACCTACCAGGGGAAATCGGTCATGGGAGAGGTAAATGAAATGAATCAAACTAGGAAGTATCACAACCGAGAAGCGTTTTAAAGAAATCCAAGAAGAACAAGGATAAACAGTTTCCTTTCAAAGAAGCTTGTGAGGATTAGGAAGCAGAAGTGTTTTTCTGAAAAATGAAAACCTCAGAATATGCAATAGTTGACTAACACCGAAAGACTCCTTCCCAGGTCTCGCTTTTATCTCTATTG
The DNA here is from genome assembly GCA_026770625.1 of Nicotiana glauca. NCBI lineage: Eukaryota > Viridiplantae > Streptophyta > Magnoliopsida > Solanales > Solanaceae > Nicotiana > Nicotiana glauca. The sequence continues at coordinate 113,196 of MU717523.1, read as the reverse complement.
CTAAGTTTGAATGAACACCAGAAGGTCCTCTTGAAAAGATTGAATGAGGCATATGTCCCAGTTGACACTTCAGTTGAATAATTGGAGAGAATGGCTAAATGATTCTTTATGGTTAATAGGATTTCTTTCAGCTGCGATGATTTGCCCCCTGAGGGAGCCGCCCATAACAAAGCCGTTCACTTCACTATCAAATGTGAGGCTTATTATGTACTGAGAGTCATGCTAGATGGTGGTTATGGGGTTGATATTTTCCCTCTCTCATCACTTCAGAGAATGGAGATCGGAACGAAAAGAATCCGACCTAACAACGTTTGTGTCTGGGCTCTTGATAGGGTCAAAAGAAACACGATAGGGAAAATCGAGTTGATTTTGACCATTGGCCTTGTGGATTATGAAGTGAATTTCCAAGTTCTATACATGGACACCTCATACAATTTCCTCCTAGGAAGACCATGGATTCATGTTGCAGGAGTTGTGCCCTACACGCTCCACCAAATGGTCAAAATTGAATATGAAAACCAAGAAATGTTCGTCCATAGGGAGGCTGAACAGTCCATTTACAGGGACCCTTCAGTACCGGGTCTCGAAGCTAAGGAGGTCATCGAGCATATTGTATACCCGGCCTTCGAGATTACGGTTACCGATCAATGTGAACAAGGGGCCCCATTCCCTCAACCTTGCTTATCTAATGCCCCAGTCATGGTCGCCACTGAAATGATTACATATGGGTACAAGCCCGAGAAGGGGCTCGGGGTATCTCTACAAGGCATCACAGATCCTATTACTTCAATTGCCAATGAGAAGTACTTCAACATAGGTTTCCACAGAATAGATGCCAACAAAAAATGGGCTAAAGCACGCGAAGAAAAAGGACGGGTCCTGCCCCATCCCGTTTCGCATCTCACCAAGTTCTTTGTTAAAACCAAGTATATAGAAATAGAAGAAAAAGCTTTCACGGCCGAAGAAATTAATGATATTTGTAAATATTTGAAGCAAATGATGTATGAGTCTCAAATGGTTCAGCCAAGGGAAGGCACGAGCACTGCTGAGGTATTGTACATGGGACAAGATGCCAAGCTTCAAAATTGGAAAGCTACCCCATTTCCAATCTTGCCATCTTTTCTACATTACGAGTTATTTAAGGGTGTAACTTGAATATTTTTACTTTATTATCTTTTGATTTCGATGTAAACCCTAATATCTTCTGTTCAGTGAAATAAAATCAATATTTCATCATCCATAGATGTCTCCTTGTCTTTATTATGATTTTTGCTATTTTTATTATCTTTTTCGTTCCATTTCTAATAATGCAGACTTAAATAACATGACATACTTGTGGACTTCATGCCCAGATCCTAAAATACTGTCTAACTGTGAATAATGAATCAATAACTGGAATATGATGAAGATGAGGCCTTTAGGGAAATAAATCGAGAATTGGAAAAATTTGAGAATAAACCTAAGCTAAACTTAAATGAAACCAAGACAGTTAACTTGGGCAGCCCAGAAGAGGTCGGAGAAACCATGATAAGCATTCACGCCAATGAAAGAACTAGATATACATTGATCCAAATTTTGTTTCAATCTAAAGACGTGTTTGCATGGTCGTATGATGATATACTAGGGATGAGTGTTGATTTGGTGGTACGTGGTCCTAATGCTGAAGAAAGATGGGAAAGCCCGAGTGTGTGTTAATTATTAGGATTTGAACAAGAAAAGGCCCAAGGATAATTTTCATTGCCAAACATCCACATTCTTATTGACATCTGTGCCAAACATGAGATATAGTCTTTCACGGATTGTTATGTTGGGTATCACCAGGTTCTAATAAATGAAGAAGATGTAGAAAAGATGGCTTTCACCACGCCTTGGGGAACTTACTGTTACAGGGTCATGCCATTTGGTTTTAAAAATGCCGGGGCGACCTACATGAGAGCTATAACTTCCATCTTCCATGAAATGATGCACCAGGAAATGATGTGTATGTGGATGATGTGATCATTAAATCTAGAATGCAGGAAGATCATGTCCGGGATTTTAGGAAGTTCTTTGAGCATTTGAGCATGTAAGATTTGAAATTGAATCAAGCTAAATGCGCATTTGGAGTTCTGCCAGGAAAACTTTTGGGATTTATAGTCAGCCGGAGGTGTATTTAATTAGATCCAACAAAGATAAAGTGTATTCGGAATTTTCCACCTTCGAAAACCAAGTAAGAGGTCATGAGTCTGCTAGGAATATTGAACTATGTAAGCAGATTCATTGCCCAGCTTACTACCATACGTGAGCCCATATTTAAGTTGTTAAAGAAATATGTGGCAATCAGATGGAAACATAAGTGTCAAGAAGCTTTTGATAAAATCAAAGAATATCTCTCTAATCCGCCAGTGTTGGTTCCACTCGAGCTGGGGAGACCTTTGTTCTTGTACCTGACAGTCTAGGAAAATTCTTTCGGCTGTGTTTTAGGGCAACACGATGTGACCAGGTAGAGAGAGCAATCCATATGTTATTTGAGCAAGAAGTTCACCAGTTATGAACTCAAATATACTTTGTTGGAAAGAACTTGTTGTGCGCTGACTTGGGTCGCCCAGAAGTTCAAACATTATCTTTTAGCCTGCACCGTATATCTTATAACCAGAATGGATCCTCTGAAGTACATATTCCAAAAACCAATGCCCACAGGAAGGTTAGCAAAATGGCAGATCCTGCTCACTGAGTTTGACATAGTCTATGTCACCCGCACGGCGATAAAAGCTCAAGCCTTGGTAGATCATCTAGCTGAGAACCCGGTTGATGATGAATACCAACCTTTAAGTACTTACTTTCCAAACGAGGAAGTAAATTCGGTTGAGGTAGTTCAGGAGAACACCAATGCCTGGAAAATATTCTTTCATGGTGTCGTGAATGCAAAAGGTGTCAGGATTGGGGCAATTTTTATTTTGCCCATATGTCAGCACTATCCGGCCACAACCCGACTTCGGTTTTTCTGTACAAAAAACACCATATAGTATGAAGCCTATATTATGGGCATAAATATGGCAGTTGATCTGGATGTAGAGGAATTGTTAATCATGGGAGATTCTGATTTGATCATTCGGCAAGCCCAAGGCGAATGGGAAACTCGAGACATCAAACTCATCTCATACAAGCACCGTGTGGAAGATCTCAGCAAACAATTCAAGTTTGTTGATTTTAGGTTTGATTCTCGATTCCACAATGAGCTAGCCAATGCACTAGCTACTTTGGCCTCAATGCTGTCATACCCAGGTAATGTCCATATTGAGCCGCTGGAAATCCAAATTCGAGAAAGGAATGGTTATTGTAATTCAATTGAAATGGAGCCAGTGTTCAGCCATGGTACTGTGATATTAAAATGTTCTAAAAATAAAAGAAAACCTCGATTAGCTAGTGGAGGTCAAAAGAGAACTATCAGAAGGCTTGCAACTAGTTTCTTTTTTAGCGGAGAGGTCTTGTACAGAAGAACTCCAAATTTGAATCTTTTGAGGTGCGTAGATGCCCGAGAAGCTGAAAAAATTATGAACGAAGTGCCATGGAAAAAGATTATTTCAGTTTCATCTAAGTGTCATCAGTGCCAGATACATGGTGACTTGATTTATGCACCGCCTTTAGAGTTACATCCTATGTCAACACCTTGGCCATTTGTCGCTTGGGGCATGGATGTTATTGGGCTAATCGAGCCGAAAGCTTCAAATGGGCACAAATTCATCTTGGTTGCCATTATTTATTTCACAAAGTGGGTCGAAATAGTCACTTTCAAAGCCGTCACTAAGAAGAAAGTGGTGGACTTCATGCATTCCAACATTATTTGTCATTTTGGCATTCCTAAAACTATCATTACAGGCAATGCTGCAAATCTGAACAACCTCTTTATGAGGGATGTATGAGAACAGTTTAAAATTACGCATCACAATTCTACTCCTTATCAACCTAAAACTAATGGCGTTGTTGAAGCTGCAAACAAAAATATCAAGAAGATTCCCATGAAAATGATTCAGGGTTCCAGGCAATGGCATGAAAATTTACTATTTGCGTTATTGGGATATCATACAACCATACGTATATTAGTTGGGGACACACCCTGGTTATTGGTTTATGGCATTGAAGCCGTAATACCTGTAGAAGTTGAGATTCCCTATCTTTGGATCATTGTTGAAGCTGAATCGAGGATGATGAATGTGTCAAAACCTAGTTGGAACAGTTGACTATGATTGATGAAAAGCGGATGGTCATAGTTTGCCACGAGCAGTTGTACCAACAGAGAATGGCTCGTGCCTACAACAACAAAGTGCGGCCCAGAAAATTTGAAGTAGGGAAACTCGTTCTGAGACGTTTTCTCCCACATCATGAATAATCAAAAGGAAAATTTTCTCTAAATTGGAAAGGTCCGTACATTATAAGAAAAGTGTTTCCAAAGGGAGAACTATATTTGGGAGACATCGAAGGAAATGTCCCCGAAGCAGTTGTCAATACAAATGCGGTCAAAAGGTATTATGTTTGACCATTTTACCCAGCTTTATGCTCTCTGATTGGGATGACTAAGGCTTGCACTCTAGCTATCCAAACATTACCAATCCTTGCAAACCCTTTGAGTCGGTTCCTTTTTCTTTGATTACTCTTTTTGGAACCTGAAAGTGTTATTTAAAAAAATAGATAAAAAGAAATTGAAATAAAAAATGTAGAAAGAAAGAGAAAATTAAAAAATACGAAAAACAAAAAATCAGAAAAAAAAAAAGTTCCTTGAACTATGTTCGACCTGATTCTGAAAGGATACGTCGGCAACCTCTCTCTGGGGTTCAGTCACACCAAAATAAAAATCCAAACTCCCCCAAAAGTTAAAATGGGGTAAATATTACAATGGTTCGGCGATGGTTTTGCCTGAAAGGTTCCAAAGTTGTAATTCAATCCAAATTCTTTTGTCCCAAATCCAGTTCAACTCCTTCCAAACAATCGGTAAAGATGTTCAATTGGAGGATACTGTTACTTGGATCTGATACAACCAAATGAGAGAAATAAAATGAGAGAGTCTATTGGTGAAAACTCTCACGGGCACTATAAGGCGATGGTAAGCAGAGAAATTAAAATGAGAGAGTCATGTTAGTAAAAACTCACAAAGAGCACTATAAGGCGATGGCAAGAAGAGAAATAAGAGAGGTTAGCTGGCGAAAACCCGTAAAGTTCACAACTGATCGAAAAGAGTATCTTCACGGCCATGAGCATCAACACAGTCTTGGGAAAGGTTTCTCGATTTTGAGGCAAATGTTGTGATAAATTTTGGAGAGTCAGATGGTTTACACAGATCAGGCATACAATCCAAAAGGCATCTGATGTTCATTGAAGTTCGCATGTACTCCAGATAAGTCCTTCTTTCCTTCCCCCGTAAGGGATACCTCTTGTCTAAATTAATTTATCCATCCCATTGTTTGTTTTTCTTTGAATCCCTTTCGATCTAACCCTGTTCCGAAACTAACACAATGAAGGAATGGCAAGACTAATTTACAGGGTTCTCATTTGATACAAACTAATATGCATAAAAGGCACCCAACCTCGGCAAAGGCATCAAGTTGACCTCGACTGGCCATGGTAACCGATGCTTCAAACTAAAAAACTCTCAAAAGAAGGAATTCAAATTGAAGTGCCTAACGAAGGAAAAATAAAGTTGGAAGAGGTTAAGTCCCGCGCAACTAGCCGTCACGGCAAAAGCTTGAAAGAGCCAAAAGTTCGCTAATGCTCTGAAGTTAAAAATTGGAAAAAAAAAGTCAGAAGTGAAAGGCCTAAGAAGGTAAAATAAAGTTAAAAAAGGTTGAGTCCCACACGACCAACCATCATGGCATAGTATAGAAAAGCCAAAGGTTCTCCAGGGTTGGAAATGCAATTGGTATTCAGGAAATAACCAGTTGCAGCTGAAATCATCATGAAAGAAGCTGGACTGAGAACCACTGACTGAAATACTCAAGGCCACAAAACCAACCACCATTTCAAACTGACAAATTGTTTTTTTTTGAAAGATAGGAAATATGTATAATCCAAAGCAACCTTGCAAGAAGCAGGTGCACTCAAAAAGAAACCGCGCGGAGACTAAAATAGCTCTGTTGCAACCACGACTCCAAAAAAGGGAAGTCTTTTTCAAATTGTCTTCCGCATTCTACTCCTTCTCTTAATAAGAAAAAGAAGAAAAAGTTGAAATTATGGTAGTATAGGGTCTCCAATCCTTAGCTGCATTTTCCAACATAGGGTCTCCACTCCCTAATTGATTTTGGTTCAAACATATGGTCTCCACTCCCTAGTCCATTTCCAACATAGGGTCTCCAAATCCCTAGTTTATTTTATTTTAGATATAGGGCCTCCACTCTCTAGTGTCCTTTTCCAACATAGGATCTCCACTCCCTAGTTGATTTTATTTTAGACATAGGGTCTCCACTCTCTAGTCTATTTTCAAACATAGGGTCTCTACTCCCTAGACAATGGGTCCCACTCCCTAGTCTTTTTTCCAACATAGGGTCTCCACTCTTTAGTTGATTTTATTTTAGACATAGGGTCTCCACTCCCTAGTCGTTTTCCCAACATAGGGTCTCCACTCCCAAGTTGATTTTATTTTAGACATATGGTCTCCACTCCCTAGTCACTTTCCCAACATAGGGCCTCAACTCCCTAGTTGATTTAATTTAGACATAGAGTCTCCACTCCCTAATCTCTTTTCCAACATAGGGTCTCCACTCCCTAGTTGATTGTGTTGTAGATATAGGGTCTCCACTCCCTAGTCTCTTTTCCAATATAGGGTCTCCACTCCCTAGTTGATGTTATTTTAGACATAGAGTCTCCACTCCCTAGTAGCTTTTCCAATATAGGGTCTCCACTCCCTAGATGTTATTTTAGACATAGGGTCTCTACTCCCTAGTCGCTTTTCTAATATAGGGTCTCCACTCCCTTGTTGATGTTATTTCAGACATAGGGTCTCCAATCCCTAGTTGATTTTATTGCAGACATAGGGTCTCCACTACCTAATTTCTTTTCCAACATATGGTGTCCCCTCTCTAGTTGATATTAATTTTAGACATGAGGTCTCCACTCCCTAGTCTCTTTTTCCAACATAGGGTCTCCCTCCCTAGTTGATGTTAATTTAGACATAGGGTCTCCACTATCTAGTCTTCTTTTCCAACATAGGGTCTCCATTCCCTAGTTGATTTTATCTTAGATAGGGCTTGCACTCACTAGTTGATTTTATTTTAGACATAGGGTCTCCACTCCCTAGTCTCCTTTTCCAACATAAGGTCTCCACTTCCTTGTTGATTTTATTTCAAACATAGGGTCTCCATTCCCTAATCTCCTTTTTCAACATTGGGTCTCCACTCCCTAGTTGCTTTCATTTTAGACATAGGGTCTCCATTTCCTAGTCTCTATTTTCTTAGGGGTACACCAATCCCACCTTTTATTTGCTTTCAATAATGAAGTAGTGTAGAGTTTGTTACAAGTAACTCACCAATCTTTTTTCTAGTTAACACTGGGGCAAAAAAAATTCGTTTGTTTATTTGTTTTGGTGTTTGAGCAGGTTTTACCTCGAGGCACGGGTTTGAGATAATCAAAAAAAGAAGTCTCGATCCAAAAAAATAATGAAAATAAATGAATCCGAAATGAAGAAGAAACAGATGTGGACTGCCCAAGACATGGCTAAAGTCAAGAGCTTTGCATGTCCCATTTTGATCTGAAGAAACCATAGAAGAATGAACTAGTATCTGCAGCTAGCAAGCATCAAGGTTCATATCAAATTCTGCATGAAGAACCAGCCAAGGCTCAAGATCAAGTTTGAAAAGACATAGAGATAGGAACCTTGTAACTCATAGCTGATAGGCCTATTTAGTTTCTTTTCTGTAATGACCCGGCCGGTAATTTTAAGAATTAACACCTCGATCACCTAGTAATTGCATTCCTTGTGTTTGTTTCTACTATTGTGAGTTGTTAGGAGGATTTATTTGGAGTTTCGGAGAGTTTTGGAACACTTAGTCCTAGAAGGAGAGTTTAAGTTTTAGAATTTGGACTGTAGTCAGAACAGTGTGAAGACGGTCTCGAAATTGAATTTTGAAAGTTAGAGTAGTTCCATAGTTTCAAATGTGATGTGCTTGCAAAATTTCAGGCAATTCAGACGAGGTTTGATAGACCATTTAATCGAAAGCATAATTTGAGAGTTTTTGGAGTTCTTAGGCTTGAATTCGATGTTAAATTGGTGTTTTGATGTTGTTTTGAGCCTTCCGAAGGTTGGAACAAGTTTTAATGATGTTTTAGGATTGGTGGGCATGTTTGGTTGAGGTCTCGGGGGCCTCAGGTGAGTTTTGGGTGCTTAACAGGAGTTGAATTGGACTTAGGAAGAATTTGAGGTTGCTGAACCTGTCATAACTGCACCTGCGTGTGTGGGACCGCAGGTGCGGCACCGCAGAAATGACTTGGTGATCGTAGAAGCAATATTAGGCCAAGGCTCCAGGAACCGTAGGTGTGGCTGGGTGATCGCAAATGCGGAGCCGCAGATACGGCCAAGCGACCATAGATGCGGACCCAGCTAGTTAAGTGAATTTTGTACCTGTGATGCCTTTTCTGCAGGTGTGCTCCCATGACCACAGATACGGTAATTGCTGGGCAGAAATATAAAATTTTGAGGGTTTGAGTTCATAACTTGGAAAATCAACTCCCATGACCACAGATACGGTAATTGCTGGGCAGAAATATAAAATTTTGAGGGTTCGAGTTCATAACTTGGAAAATCAACTCAGATGACCACAGATACGGTAATTGCTGGGCAGAAATATAAAATTTTGAGGGTTCGAGTTCATAACTTGGAAAATCAACTCAGATGACCACAGATACGGTAATTGCTGGGCAGAAATATAAAATTTTGAGGGTTCGAGTTCATAACTTGGAAAATCAACTCAGATGACCACAGATACGGTAATTGCTGGGCAGAAATATAAAATTTTGAGGGTTCGAGTTCATAACTTGGAAAATCAACTCAGATGACCACAGATACGGTAATTGCTGGGCAGAAATATAAAATTTTGAGGGTTCGAGTTCATAACTTGGAAAATCAACTCAGATGACCACAGATACGGTAATTGCTGGGCAGAAATATAAAATTTTGAGGGTTCGAGTTCATAACTTGGAAAATCAACTCAGATGACCACAGATACGGTAATTGCTGGGCAGAAATATAAAATTTTGAGGGTTCGAGTTCATAACTTGGAAAATCAACTCAGATGACCACAGATACGGTAATTGCTGGGCAGAAATATAAAATTTTGAGGGTTCGAGTTCATAACTTGGAAAATCAACTCAGATGACCACAGATACGGTAATTGCTGGGCAGAAATATAAAATTTTGAGGGTTCGAGTTCATAACTTGGAAAATCAACTCAGATGACCACAGATACGGTAATTGCTGGGCAGAAATATAAAATTTTGAGGGTTCGAGTTCATAACTTGGAAAATCAACTCAGATGACCACAGATACGGTAATTGCTGGGCAGAAATATAAAATTTTGAGGGTTCGAGTTCATAACTTGGAAAATCAACTCAGATGACCACAGATACGGTAATTGCTGGGCAGAAATATAAAATTTTGAGGGTTCGAGTTCATAACTTGGAAAATCAACTCAGATGACCACAGATACGGTAATTGCTGGGCAGAAATATAAAATTTTGAGGGTTCGAGTTCATAACTTGGAAAATCAACTCAGATGACCACAGATACGGTAATTGCTGGGCAGAAATATAAAATTTTGAGGGTTCGAGTTCATAACTTGGAAAATCAACTCAGATGACCACAGATACGGTAATTGCTGGGCAGAAATATAAAATTTTGAGGGTTCGAGTTCATAACTTGGAAAATCAACTCAGATGACCACAGATACGGTAATTGCTGGGCAGAAATATAAAATTTTGAGGGTTCGAGTTCATAACTTGGAAAATCAACTCAGATGACCACAGATACGGTAATTGCTGGGCAGAAATATAAAATTTTGAGGGTTTGAGTTCATAACTTGGAAAATCAAATTTGGAGCTCGGGGTAGGGCGATTCTGTGGGAGTTTACTTAAGAGAATATCATTGGGCAACAATTCCTTATCCCTTTCTAGTTGTATTCCATTAATCTATTGTTAGGTTTATCATTTAATAACGGATTTGGGGTGACAAATTGGGGAAAAGTTTGGAAAAGTTCTTAGGCCTAAGTTTTGATTTTTGATTGGGGATTTGGCATCTAATTTGGATAATTTTGATATGTATGAACTCATATGAGTGAGAATTCTGAATTTATAAATTCTACACGATTCCGAGACTTGGGCGCGGGTGGCATTTTGGTGATTTTCCCTAATTTTGCGTATTAGCTTAGAATTTAATTAGTGGAATCAGTCACTTGAAGTTATATTTACATTATTCAATTGAATTGAATAGATTTGGCCATTTGTAGTCAAGTGCTCGTGGCAAGAGCGTAATTTCAGGTTAATTTTAAGCTGGTTCGAGGTAAGTGGCTTGCCCAACCTTGTGTGGGGAAAACTCCCCTTAGGATTTGCTATTGTTGATATTTGAGATGTATTGTACGTGAGGTAATGAGTGCGTACTTGTGCTAATTGTTGAAAAACCTATTTTCATTATGTAACTCTAATTGTGATTCTTTTCCTGCTTATACTATTTGCAATTTAAGCCCGCTGTTATATTAGGGAAACATGTTTGATTCTTAATTGTTTTATTTGCTCAAACTGCCTTATTTGTATTGTGTGTGGCATGCTAGGTTAGAAATATCTATTTTTACCTTAGTATGAAATTTGAATTGAATTGAGTATTCTTCTTGTTGCTGCTGTGTGTTTACTTTAGGACTACAAGACGGTATCTCGGGAGATCCCCTGCACCTATATTTATTTGGACTATAGTGTGGGATACCGAGAGATCCCCAACACATATATTGAGGATACTAAGAGATCCTTGGGATACCAAGAGATACCCAGCACGTATATTGAGGATACTAAGAGATCCTTGGGATAACGAGAGATTCTCAGCACGTATATTTTGGATACAAGAGATCCTTGGGATACCGATAGATCCCCAACATATATATATTGAGGATACTAAGATATCCTCTGGATACTGAGAGATCCTCAGTACACATATTGAGGATACTAAGAGATCCTCAGGATACTGAGAGATCCCCGGTTGTTATCTCTGTGTTGAGCGGTATTCCTTTTGTGATTATTTTGTCTCTGTTATAGTTGTTATTATTTTTATTATCCTGTGATACTTTTTATAGTTAGCATTTAATTATATTGTCATATTCTATACTGTTTTACCTTATTTTTTAGCTATAATCAGTAGGGACCTCACCTTCATCGTTAGTACTCGACCGAGATTAGGCTTGCACTTACTGAGTACCGTTGTGATGTACTCATGCACTTGCTGCGCATGTTTTTCATGTGCAGGTCTAGGTACTTCGATTCAGCCATACTATCCTTGAGGCAGGGTGATCTATCAGAGAATTCGAGATATGTCTGTTGCATTCGCAGAATGAGGAGTCCCTTTCCATTCTCTCTTATAGTATTAGCCCTTCTGTATTTACTTATGTTTGGACACTCTGGAGTTAGAACACTGTAGTTATTTTGCAGCTTTTGATTTCATGAGATTTCGGGTTTTGGAAAATGTAGTTTCATTTTGAGAGTTTGTATTGCACATGTCAAGCGACATCTAAAATGCTTCAGTTGTTATTTCTGCAGTTTTATTCTTTTATTTCTTTTTTCCGGTAATTTGTTAGGGTTACCTAGCTGTAGAGACTAGGTACCTTCACGATAGTTCACAGAGGGTGAACTAGGGTCGTGACAAGTTGTTATTAGAGTTCTAGGTTCATAGGAGTCATGAATCACAAGCCAGTTTATTAGAGTCTCAGGGAACGGTATGGAGATGTTTGTACTTATCTACGAGAGGCTATGTAACTGTTAGGAAAAATTCCACTTCATTTGATTTCCTTGTTATGAGAGATTTTTGATATCACAATTCTAAACTTCTATCTTATATTCTCTCACAGATGGTAAGGGTCTCATTCCCAACATCAGTTCTAGTATGGCTCGGGAGTTAGAGATGGGTATTTCTTATTAGCAGGTGGTGAGCATTGCTATGAGAGTAGAGGGTATGCATACTCGGGACTGAAAGGAGAGGGAGGCCAAGAGCTCTCGAGAGTCAGGCCATTATTCTGGTGCCTGTGTCCCAACTTTCACTTGTGGTAAGGGCTATATAAGTCGCCCTGTTCATTTAGCTCTTCCAGTAGCCAGTGGTATTCCGGATCCTCGTAAAACTAAGGAACCTTATTATGCACCTCGACTATCGAATACCTGCGTGGCGTGCTTCCAACGGTCAGTCCAACAGACTTGGCCCAAGCCAGTCACAGCCGCCACGTCCTCCTAGAGCTTGTTTTGAGTATGGTGACACATGCCATGTAGTGAGGGATTGTCCTAGACTTGGGAGGGTTGCACTTCCACAGACTTCTCAACCATAGCACACTCTGTATAGTTCTCAAGATATGATTATAGTACCAGTTGCTACCCCACCTGCTCCGCCGGCTAGAGGTGGAGGTCAGGGAGGTAGAGGTTGCCCTCGAGGGGGAGGCCAGGTTAGATACTATGCCCTTCCTGCCCGTACTGAGGGTATCGCCTCCGATTATGTCATCACTGGTACTATCCTGGTCTGTCATAGAGATGCATCACTTCTATTCAATCTAGGCTCCACTTATTCTTATGTGTCCTCTTATTTTGCCCCATATTTGGGTGTGACTCGAGATTCTTTGAGCTCTCCTATTTATGTTTCTATTCCCGTTGGAGATTCTCTTGTTGTGGACCGCGTTTATCGGTCGTGTTTGATTGCTCTTTGTGGTTTTGAGACCAGAGCCAATTTGTTATTGCTCAGTATGGTAGACTTTGGGACTGGTTGTCGCCCCATTATGCTATTCTTGATTGTCACGTGAAAATCGTGATGCTGGTTATGCTAGGTATACCACGAGTAGAGTGGAGGGGTACCTTAGATCATACTTCCAGTAGAGTTATTTCATTCCTTAAGGCTCAGCGTATGGTTGAGAAGGGGTGTGACATGTATCTGGCTTATGTGAGAGATGTCAGTATTGATACCCCTACGGTTGATTCAGTCTTTGTAGTATGGAATTTCTTTGATGTGTTTCCAGCTGACCTTCGTGGAATGCCGTCCGATAGAGATATTAATTTTGGCATTGATCTGTTGTCGGGCACTCAACCCCTTTCTATTCCTCCGTACCATATGGCTCCTCCTGAGTTAAAGGAGTTGAAGGAGTAGTTACAGGAATTACTTAATAAGGGTTTCATTTGGCCCAGTGTATCAACTTGGGGTTCTCCTGTCTTATTTGTGAAGAAGAAGGATGGTTCTATGCATATGTGTATTGATTATCGCCAGTTGAACAAGGTTACAGTGAACCGTTGTCTTTTGCCCTATATTGATAACATGTTTGATCAGTTACAGGGTTCTTGTGTGTTTTCTAAGATTGACTTGCGTTCAAGCTATCATCAATTGAAGATTCAAGAGCCAGGTATCCCAAAGACTGCCTTCAAGACTCGGTATGGTCATTACGAGCTCCTTGTTATGTCATTTGCGCTGACCAATGCCCGAGCAGCATTCATGCATTTGATACACAGTGTATTCTAGCCATATCTTGACTCATTCCTCATTATCTTTATTTATGACATCTTGGTATATTCATGCAGTTGGTAAAATCATGAGCAGCACCTGAGGACAGTGCTCCAGACTTTGTGGGAGAAGAAATTATATGCTAAGTTCTCGAAATATGAGTTTTGGTTGGATTCCGTAGAGTGGAATTCTTGGGTCACGTGGTATCTAGTGAGGGAATAAAGGTGGATCTGAAGAAAGTGGAAGCAGTGCAGGGTTGCCCCAAGCCATCCTCAACTACAGAGATCTGCTATTTTCTTTGCTTAGCGGGTTATTACTATCGATTTGTTCAGCGGTTTTCATCTATTGCAGCACCTATGACTAGACTAACCCACAAGGGTGCTCCGTTCCAGTGTACAGAAGAGTATAATAGGACCTTTCAGAAGCTTAATACAGTTTTGACTACAACCCCAGTTTTGATGTTGCCTACTAGTTCGGGGTCTTATACTGCCTTGGAGCGGTATTGATGCAGGATGGTAGGGTGATTACCTACGCATCCAGACAGTTGAAGGTACATGAGAAGAATTATCCTGTCCATGATCTCGAGTTAGCTGGTATTGTTCCCTCCTTGAAGATATGGCATCACTATTTGTGCGGTGTGCCTTGTGAGATTTATACTGATCACTGGAGTTTGCAGCATCTGTTCAAGCAGAAGGACTTTAATTTGCATCAGAGGAGATGGCTAGAGCTGCTGAAGGACAATGATATCACTATTTTGTATCACCCGGACAAGGCCAATGTGGTGGCCGATTCTTTAAGACGCCAGGTAGAGAGTTTGGGGAGTTTAGCTTGTTTATCAGCAATAGAGAGAGGCCCATGGATGTATGTTCAGGCCTTAGCTAGCCAGTTTGTGAGATTGGATCTTTCGAAGCCCAGTTGGGTTCTAGCTTGCGTGGTCTCTCGGACTTCCTTGTTTGATCGTATTCGGGAGCACCAGCTTGATGACCCTCATTTGCTTGTCCTCAAGGACAACGTTTTGCCTAGAGATGCTAGAGATGTGACTATTGGTGATGATGGGGTATTGAGGATGCAGGGTCAAGTTTCTATACCCAATGTTGATGGGCTTCGGGAGTTAATTCTATAGGAGGCCCATAGTTCGCAGTATACCATTCATCTGAGTGCTGTGAAGATGTACCAGAATTTTATGTAGCACTATTAAGGTAGGCAGATGAAGAAATAGATAGTTGGGGTAGTAGCTTGGTGTCTTAATTGCCAGTAGGTGAAGTATGAGAACCAGAGACCGGGTGGACTGGTTCAGTAGATGGAGATTCCGGAGTAGAAGTGGGAGTGGATCACCATTGACTTCGTAGTTGGGCTCCCATGAACCTTGAGGAAGTTCGATACCATTTGGTTGATTATGGATCGGCTGACCAACTCCGCTTATTTCATTCATGTGAGTGTGAGCATGTGATTTTTTCCCTATAGATGAATTATTCCCAAAATTTCAAACAAAATGATTTCTTTCATTATTTTACAATTTTGTCAATTTTGTGTTGTTTTCTGTTAATTGTTTGCGTTTTACTTGTGCATTTTAATTCATATGAAAAATATAAAAATACGCATGACATTTGCATTTGGGATCTATTTCCATATTTTAGGATTAATTAGGGGTTAAGTTGTTTTAGAATAAAATATAAAGAAAATAACAAAAATAGTCCATTTTTATATTTTTATTGTTAATTGTTGACTTTGCCACGAGATAGTTTTTTAAACAATTTTAGGAATTAATTAGCTTAATTTTTGGAAATAAATTAGGTTTCATTTTAATTTTTGCATTCTTATAAAATCAGAAAAATAATACAAAAATACAAAATGAAAATAAAAATAAAAGGCAAAGAAAAGAAATAAAGGGAATAAACAAAAGAAAAGGGAAGGGCTGCCCTAAATTGGGCCTTTTTAATAAANCATTTTAATTTTTTGCATTCTTATAAAATCAGAAAAATAATAGAAAAATACAAAATGAAAATGAAAAAAAAAAGCAAAGAAAAGAAATAAAGGGAATAAACAAAAGAAAAGGGAAGGGCTGCCCGGAATTGGGCCTTTTTAATAAATTTTGCCCAGTCCAAACGCACCCCAGTACCCAAGCCCAACCCTGGTAACCCGATCCGCCTCCCCTTCCTCTTAAACGACGTCGTTTGGCGACGATAAATCTGGACCATTTATTTTCATCAATCCAACGGTCCTCATTTGTTCAAAGGGTTTAATAAAAGTGTCTGAAAATATTCCCAACCCTAAAACATATCTCTTCCTCCTCGTACTATCTCCATCGCCTCCGCCCTAACGTCGTCGGCCGAAAATCGCCGCCGCCGGCGGTGATGCTCCAACCACGCTCAAACTTTCACCATTCCTTCGCCTTCACACCCCCATACCATATTCATCGTTGTTATCCTCCAAATCCCAACCAATCGCCCCAAATTTTCCAAATCCAAATTCACACCATTGAAGTCTCCTCAACTACCTCAACCCAAATCCACAACCATTTGCCCTCAAATATCAGTCGAGTGTTTCGAATTTCAAGTCGAAAATTCTGGCCGGAGTCGAATTTCTCCAAACTTCACCAAGTTAACACCAGATGGCTTCCTCATGCCCCTCATGGAGGATTCACTGTCATTGATACCCAAGTCACGCCCAAATTTTGAATCAAAGATGTTCGAGTCAAGCTGTAAGTCCTCGTTGTTCATCTTTTTATATCCCATGCTTCTTCTCCTATCTAAGATAATGAATAACTCTTAATTTTCTGATTAGTTTTGCTTTGGTTTAATTGCTATTTTGGTTAGTTTAATTTTGGCTTAATTGGTGTTTTCTGATTTCATGGTTCATCTCAGTCTGTTTTAGTTTAAAAATAGGATTTAGCTAATTATTTTTTATTATTAGTAGATATTTCCCCTATGTCTCTTTATGATGTGGTTTAGTATTAATGTGGGCTTGATTCTAGTGTTGAGTCGGTCATTTTAATTTTGCGCATGGTTAAATGTATCCTCATAGTCTTTCTTAGTATAACTCAGTTAGTGTTTAATTAGTTTTGAAATGGCTTCCATTTAGTGTTAATTAGTTTGGATTTCTGTCGATATTGTTGACTTAATTTGATTAGAACTAATTTCAGCTTAGATTACTTAGGTTTGATTATCAGGACTGTATTAGTTTAGTCGTTTGGCTATAGCTGATTTGGATTAGTTAAAGGGATAGCTTGATTTTGATTTAGGGATGTGATTCCCAAGCAAATTCAAGGGCAGTTTGGTACTTAGAAATGCATAAGAATGCTGTAGTTACAACTAGAATTCTTTAGAATCTTCTAGAATAGGGCTTTAGTTCCAATTTTAGAAGTTCAGGGTAATAACTTGATAAGCAAGTCAGTAAATTAAGGGCATATTTGGGTAAAATCTGGAATTAAAAAGGGGGGGGGGAGAGTGTGAGGGAAGTCTAGATGCTTCCCCCCCCTAATTTTGCCTATAAAATGGCATTGACATGCCTTGAATAACAAGGTTTTGGAGCCCCAATATTCTCCCCAAAAATTTTTTCAAGCTCTAGAGATCTGAAATTCAAATTCAAATTATAAAATCCTCTTAGATCTTAGCTTTCTTCATTTTTGAGAAAACAAAAAAAAACAATATAAACTTCCAAAAATCCAAAAACATTTATTATTCCATTAAACTTTTAGGTGAATTTTAGCTTTTCAGTTGCTGATTTGCATTTTTCTATGTTCAAGTTCTGATTTCTGAAGTTTCTGGGGTTTATTGATGGTTTTCGAGTGGTTTTGGGTTATTTCAAATTGATTTTGAACTGATCTGGTAGCTTTGTTTGGTTTTAAAATTTTTTGGACCCTTGAAACTGCATTTGGGCTGTTATACTTCTGTACTGATTGCTTCTTGGGTTTGAACTTAGTCCTGAGCTACTACTCGAAGTTACTGCTGCTGCTAACTTCTTCTTTCTGTTTAATTCACTCCAGGTACACGTTTCAGCCTGTTTTTGATGTAATATCTCCCATGGAATGGAAATTCAATGGTTGCTTGATCTTCATTGAAGCCCTTACGGCTTTATTAGTTAATTACATTACACCTAGTTAATTGAATTTATTGTTTTAGATTATTTGTGGTAAACTGTTTAGACTACTAATGTGTAATTGACTGAAAACTAGCTTTGAAGTAACTGGACTGTTTTGATGATTACTCTTAACTCATGAAGTGTGAATTGATTTTATGAGCATGTGGATCAATAGTTAGTAATCGTAATTTGGTTTAACTTGTGTTATTAGCGTAGTGTAGTGTAGTATAACGTAGTTTAGTTCTTTTTTTTCCAGCAGTTATAAAATAGGCTCATATTTCAGCATACCAATTTTAGTGGTCTAGTATTAGTTGAATAGTGTTAATTGGAATTAGTCTTCACATAGTTGTATGGTTCTGAATTTGGGTTATGAGTCTATTCATGCATAAGGTTAAGTGATATCACACGATCAAATCATTATTACTCTTGTTAAAACTGGATTTTTGTTTCTGACTTGGCAGTCCTCTTTAATAAACTTGGGAACTCATTAGTATAAAATAGGTATGATAGATAAGTAGAAATAAAAGGTGATTTTTAAAAAAACTTGGAATAAGGTCCAGTGCAATTGCACCAAAATTAGGTTTAAGCACATTTTGTTTGCTGTTACGTGTTTTAAATACATTGCAAATTATTGGACTTCTCAAACGCTAGGAATGCTGATTTGCTCCCGTCTGGGCTCGAACCTGAGCTCATTGATCTGCGGCTATGAGTGTGAATTGGGACCTCTTTGCAATTGGACTGCACATGTCCCGTAGGCCCATATGTTGGGCAGCCTTCCTCATAAATGAGGCAGTTGGGCTATTAATTGATTAGGGGCCCTTTTCGAGACAACATTAAGTAAAATATAGATTACTCTAGGATTGACTTTTAAAATAAGTGAGACGAGCCTCGCCCAATAAAACGCATAAATTGTGGGGCCCTCATTGAATGGTTATAATAAAATATTTAGTATTCGGGATGGGCCGTTTAGCGAATTTCACGGCCTTCCCCAAAAATAATAATGCATTAGTCACTTTAGGCGCGTTTTTAATAATCTTACTTTCTTAAATACAGGTGCACATTTATGTGACCCAAATCCAAATCTCAACGGAGTCGAAATGGGTTGACAACCATGGGTGCACTGGTGCGACGTGGTTCGAAACGTATTTTCACGACGTTGCAATTCTTATTAAAATAAAAAATAAAAGCGGGATACTAATAAAAGGCGCATAAGTTAGAACATGTTTTGAAATCGTATAAAATAAAATACAACAGTTGAGCAACCATGGCAGAACCACGGAATCCGGGAATGCCTAACACCTTCTCCCGGGTTAATAGAATTCCTTACTTGGATTTCTGGTTCGCGGACTGTTAACAGAGTCATAATCTCCTCGGTTCAGGATTCAATCGGTGACTTGGGACACCATTAATCTCCCAAGTGGCGACTCTGAAATCTATTGATAAATCCCGTTCCGATTGTCCTTTAAGTGGAAAAACTCCTTTATGCCCTTGTGGGGTATAGCGAAAAAGGAGGTGTGACAGTGAGTACTACCTATTCTTCGGAGCGGTTGGCAGAGATTTATATCCAGGAGATTGTCCGTCCGCATGGTATTCCAGTTTCCATTATTTCAGATAAAGGTACTCAGTTCACATCACGGTTCTAGAGGGTCGTACAACATGATTTGGGTGCTCGGGTGGAGTTGAGCACAACATTTCACCCTCAAACGGACGGACAATCCGAGCGTACTATTCAAATTCTTAAGGATATGCTCTGTGCCTGTGTGATTGAGTTTGGAGGGTCTTGGGATCAGTTCTTCCCATTGGCGGAGTTTGCCTACAACAACAGTTATCAGTTTAGCATTCAGATAGCACTGTATGAGGCTTTATATGGTAGGCGGTGTAGATCCCCAGTGGGTTGGTTTGAGCCTGGTGAGGCTAGATTATTGGACACAGACTTGGTTCAGGATGCTTTGGAGAAGGTTAAGGTGATTCGGGATAGACTCCGCCCAGCCCAGCCCAGCCCAGAAAGAAGAGTCACGTGAACCGGAAGGTTCATGATGTTTCCTATATGGTTGGAGAGCAGGTTCTGCTTTGGGTTTTGCCTGTGAAGGGCGTTATGAGATTTAGGAAGAAAGAGAAGTTGAGTCTGAGGTTTATTGGCCCTTTTGAGATATTGAGGCGTGTTGGGGAGGTTGCTTATGAGCTTGCCTTACCACCCAGCTTGGCAGGAGTTCATCTGGTATTTCATGTTTGGATGCTCCAAAGCTATCACGGTGATCTGTCGTACGGGATTTTTGTTCCGTTCAGTTGGACAAGGATCTATCTTATGTTGAGGAGCCGGTGGCAATATTGGATAGGCAAGTTCAAAAGCTGAGGTCAAAGAACATTGCATCAGTAAAGGTTCAGTGGCGGGGTCAGCTGGTCGAGGAGGCGACTTGGGAGACCTAGTAAGATATGGGCAGCTGTTACTCTTATTTTTTCACGACTTCAGGTATGTCTCTATGCTCGTTCGAGGACGAACGAATGTTTAAATGTGGGAGGATGTAACGACCCAGCATGTCCTTTTAAGAATTAATGCCCTGATCCCCTATTAACTGCATTCCCCGTGTTTGTTTCTACTATTGTGAGTTGCTGGGAGGATTTATTTGGAGTTTTAGAGTGTTTTGGGACACTTGATCCCTAAATGAGAGTTTAAATTTTAGAATTTGACCGTAGTCAGAACAGTATGAAGATGGCCTAGGAATGGAATTATGTTGGTTTCGTTAGCTCCGTTGGGTGATTTCGAGTTTAGGAGCGTGTTTGGATTGTGTTTTGGAGGTCCGTAGCTTATTTAGGCTTGAAATGATGAAAGTTGATTTTTTGAAGTTTCCGGTTCGATAGTGGGATTTTGATCAAAGGGTCATAATGGAATTCCGGAAGTTGGAGTAGCTCCTAGTGTTGAATGTGATGTGCTTGCAAAATTTAGGTAATTCGGATGAGGTTTGATAGACTTTTTGATCGAAAGCATAATTTGAGAGTTTTTGGAGTTCTTAGGCTTGAATCCGATGTTAAACTGGTGTTTTGATGTTGTTTTGAGTGTTCTGAAGGTTGGAACAAGTTCAAATGATGTTTTACGATTGGTTGGAATGTTCGGTTGAGGTCCTGGGTGCCTCGGGTGAGTTTCGGGTGCTTAACGGGAGTTGAATAGGACTTAGGAAGAATTTGAGGTTGCTGAACTTGTCATAACCGCACCTGCGTGTATGGGACCGCAAGTGCGGCGCCGCAGAAGTGGCTTGGTGATCACAGAAGTGATATTAGGCCAAGGCTACAAGAACCGCAGGTGCGACTGGATGACCGCATATGCGGATCCGCAGATGCGGCCAAGCGACCGCAGATGCAGACCCAGCCCGTTAAGTGAATTTCGCACCTATGATGCCATTGCCGCAGGTGCGGGAACGCAGGTGGACTCCCATGACTGCAGATGCGGTAATCGCTGGGCAAAAATATGAAATTTTGAGGGTTTGAGTTCACAACTTGGAAAATTAAATTTGGAGCTCGAGGTAGGGCGATTCTGTGGAGTTTTTGAAGAGAAGATCATTGGGTAAAGATTCCTTATCCCTTTTTAGTTGTATTCCATTAATATATTCTAAGTTTTATCATTTAATTTCAGATTTGGCGTGAGAAATTGGGGAAAATTTTGGTAAAGTTCTTAGGCCTAAGTTTCGAGTTTTGATTGGGGATTTGACGTCGGATTTGGATAATTTTTGTATGTATAAACTTGTGAGAGTGTGAGGATTCTAAATTTATAAATTTTACCTGATTTCGAGACGTGGGACCAGGGGGAATTTTGGTCATTTTTCCTAATTTCACGTATTAGCTTAGAATTTAATTAGTGGAATCAGTTACTTAAAGTTATATTTAAATTATGCAATTGAATTGAATTGATTTGGGCCATTTAGAGTCGAGTGCTCATGGCAAGAGCGTGGTTTCTGGTTGATTTTGAACCGGTTCAAGGTAAGTGGCTTGCCTAATCTTGTGTGGGGGAAACTCCCCTTAGGATTTTGTATTGTTGATATTTGACTGCCTTGTACGTGAGGTGACGAGTTCGCACTTGTGCTAATTGTTGAAACTCCTGTTTTCATTATGTAACTCTAATTGTGTTTCCTTTCCTGCTTATACTATTAGAAATTTAAGCCTGTTGTTAGCTTAGGGAAGCATGTCTAATTGCCTTAATTTCTTTATTTGCTCAAACTGCCTTATTTGGGTTATGTGTTACATGCTACGTTGGAAATATATGTTTTTACCTTGGTATGAAATTTGAACTGAATTGAGTATTCTTCGTGTTGCTGCTGTGTGTTTACTTTGGGACTATGGGACGGTATCCCGGGAGATCCCCTGCACCATATTTATTTGGAATATAGTGCGGGATACCGAGAGATTCCCAACATGTATATTGAGGATACTAAGAGATCCTTGGGATACCGAGAGATCCCCCGCACGTATATTGAGGATACTAAGAGATCCTTGGGATACCGAGAGATCCCCAGCATATTTATATTGAGGATACTAAGAGATCCTCGGGATACTGAGAGATCCCGGTACACATATTGAGGATACTAAGAGATCCTCGGGATATTGAGAGATCCCCGGTTGTTATCTTTGTGTTGAGCAGTATTCCTTTTGTGATTATTTTGTCTTTGTTATAGTTGTTGTTATTCTTATTATCATGTGATACTTGTTACTATTAGCATTTAATAATATAGTCGTATTCTATACTGTTTTACCTCGTTTTTCAACTATAATCAGTAGTGCCCTAACCTTTCTCGTCACTACCCAACCGAGGTTAGGCTTGGCACTTACTGAGTACCGCTGTGGTGTACTCATGCCCTTCCTGCACATGTTTTTCATGTGCAGATCCAGGTACTTCGACTTAGCCCTACTATCCTTGAGGTGGGGTGATCCATCAGAGACTTCGAGGTATGTCTACCACATCTGTAGATCGAGGAGTCCCTTTCTATTCTCTCTCATAGTATTAGCCCTTTTGTATTTACTTTTGTTTAGACACTCTGGAGTTAAAACACTGTAGTTATTCCACAGCTTGTGATTTCTTGAGATTTCGGATTTTGGGAAATGTAGTTTCATTTTGAGAGTTGGTATTATACATGCCGAGCAGCATCTTCAAAGCTTCGGTTGTTATTTTTGTAGTTTTGGCTAGTTTAATTCTATTGTTTCCTTTTTTCAGCAATTTATTAGGCTTACCTAGTCGTAGAGACTATGTGTCGTCACGATAGTTCACAGAGGGCGAACTGGGGTCGTGACATTTTCATTTTCATTTTGGTGTTATAAGGAGCTCAGCAAGCAGTAACAGCAGCAACATCAGTGAAATCAGAGCTACTCGGTAGTCCCAGCTACCAAAACCTTCAGAACTACACTAATTTGATTCATTTATAGCCAAGGATATATAGGTAACGTTCGAAGCAAGGTTCAGTAAAAAAAATTCAAAATGCTTCACATGGAGTAACAAATGGGAAAAAAGTGTTCATGATTTCTCACTTAATCTTTTCCCGAAAACTCTTCATGTTTCCGAGCAAAGATGGGCAGTTGTGAACACCTAGTTTTTGCTCCACATAGGAAATTACTTCTAAAAAATAATTCAAAAATATTTAATTAATTTTTATAAATTTTAAAAGTTTTCCTTTATTTCTTTTGCATTTATTCGCATTGTTTATGCATGTTAGGAATATCGTAAATCAAAAAAATCATAAAAATTATAAAAATATACAAATCTTAATTTCATAGTATTTTAAATTTTAAATAGCGTTTTAGGATTTAATTACATTATTTAATGCATTATTTAAATATCTTAAAAAATGCATTCCTAGGTTAGTTAATTAGTTAATTAGTTGCATTAGTCCATCATTAGGTAAAAAAAAGATAAATAGGCTAGTCATACAAAAATGTGTTTTAATTAAAATTTGAGTCTAAAATGGCTAATTTTGATTAAAAAAAGTTGAACAAAGAAGGATAATGAAGAAAGGGTGTGCGGAATTAGGGTCAAATGCGTTTAGGTGGCCCAATTACAGTTCAATCCACATGAAACCCGCCCCAGCCTACTCTCAAATCCAGTCCATGTCCCTATTGAACCAAACGACGTCATTTGGCCATCTCTCAATCCCAGCCCTTGATTGCCCCTTGATCCAATGGCCAGCAACCCCCTATCCCAATTCCCTTAAACAGATGGAGACCCTCCCCATTTTCCTAACCCTAGCGATTCCCCCTTCCCCTCTCTGAAAGAACGGATTCCCCTACCTAAAACCCTAGGCGCCTCTCCGCTCTTTCTCATCTCTCTTATCTGGTCTCTCTCACACACACACACATTCATCCATAAATTTACACTCCCACTCCTACACACGCCTAGAGAGTATCTGAAATAAATTTTTGGATTTCCAAATGTCGAGATTTGAGAAGCAAAAGCTTTAAAAATCAAAAAAGAACTCGGATTCAAAAAGGATTTCAATGGGTCATTGATTATGTATTATATGTTGAGTTCTAAGAGGTTAAAATCATTATCGTTGGCTGCGGAAGTTGCTTTTCCTTAGCTGTGTTTCATATCACTTAGCATCTACTGCATTATACTTCTCCTCTCATTCTTAAAGGTACTAATTTCAGCCTCAGACTATGTACTGCCATACGGATGTTCTAGAACCTTTGTATCTAGTAACAACACCATATTATGCATAATAAGAAGCCGTCAAGATTTCATGTTGTTACTCCTGGCTTTGAATGTATTGACTCTGATAATTCTCTTGTTTGCTTACTGCTTGTTGTCCTTTTTTTAATCTGCATTTATTTGCCATTTGGTATTGAATGTGAAATTTCTCTACAAGGTAAAAATGGAAACTTATTGATCATAATGTTTACATTGGGAACTAGTTTGCCATTGTCATGTGCAATTACCATTATTTTTGTCTGGAACAATTAAGTCTATTCTTGAGTTCTGTTTGGCTTTCTTGCCTAATATGTATCTTTTTATTTAATGAAAATCAGAATGCGATCATCGTTAAATTAGTCAGGTTATGACCATTTATGATACATCTTTATTCTTCAAACATGTATTTACCCACATTAAATTTTATAACTTTTTACCTTCACAATAATCTCAAATTAGCTTTAGAAAAATAATTTATGAATATTCGCAGTTTTCTTTAGGTGCATTTAAATAAATTGTCATGACTATGGTACGGTTCCCGTGGCATAGTTGCGATACATAAATCTCAATTCCAGTGTGCGTTCCACGCGACTCAACCACAATTTCCAAAAATTAAAATAAACATGTTGATCGCAGGTGTGTTTCACGTGACGCGACTCACAATGTGCACAAAAATAATAAGTGTGCAACATCGCAAATTAGTTGACCAGATTCCATAAGCAATAAACGCGGTTAAAAGTTAAAAATGCACAATAGGTTTTAAACATGTAATAAACTAGATAATTAGGCCAATTGTTAAATAGTTGAGGGACCGTGCAAAAACTATGGAACTCGGATGTGCCTCACACCTTCTCCCGGGTTAACAGAATTTCTTACCCGGTCTTCTATGTTTGCAAATCACAAATAGAGTTAAATTTCCTCGATTTGGGATTTAAAATCAACTGGTTATTTGGGACACCATAATAAATATCCAAAGTGGCAACTCTGAATTAAATAAATAATCTCATTTCATATAATGTTACTTTAATTGGAAAAACTCCTATTCCTCAAAAAAAGGTATGACAGTTTCTTCTCTTAATATGTATCATTTGAACTAGTTTTATTATTAATTGGCTTACCTAGTGGGATGGGTTAGGTGCCATCACGACTAGTTGAATTTTGGGTCATGACAAGTTGGTATCAGAGCTCTAGGTTTATAGGTTCTACAAGTCATGTGTAAGTGTCTAGTAGAGTCTTGCGGATCGGTATAATGACGTCGATACCTATCTTTAAGAAGATACAGGACATTTCGGATATACTTCCTATCTTTCTTTCATTATCATGCAATATGATTCAGCTTGAAGCGCAACTATTTGAATTCGCTCCACGCATTCATATGCGCATGTGAGCGCTTGGTATCAACTGTGCATCAATGACTTGTGATTCTATGGATGAGGTGCGATATTTGATTTCAGTGTGATGGCGATGGTCCAATTTGGAGGACTTGAGACCGGGTTTTGACTGTAGCTTGAGCACAGAGATTTCAGTTGTGTGAGTGCGTGCTTTTGCACTTATAAGTTCGGTAGTGGTTGGATGGTTATATAATGAGTATGATGTGACTTCGGGAAGTGTTTAGATTATTTGAATGTTATGAAAAGAGTTTTCTTGAGATGTAAAAAAGGAATATTGGGTGCTTGATTTCTTTCTTGATTTGGCGTATAGTCTGGAGTTATGGGTGTGTTGAAGGACCTTCGTTTTGGTTAATTGTGGAGCGAAGTAATGTTTCATGTCTTGTTGATGGGTTTAAACTCAGGAAGATTAAGTGATTGCATAGTAGTTGTGGCTATGGAAGGGTATAAAAAGATGTCCGTTTGAGGATAAACATATGAGTTATAAGTTGCGAGGTAATCTGCGGATATGCAATTTTTATGCTGTTGTGTGTAGGCTTTTTTTTCTACCTGTGGATTATATTTGTACGGTTTGAGTTTGGATCGATTATAATAGTTGACCTGACCGTCATGAGGATGAATGTGAGATTTGTAGATGATTTGAGATATTAGATGGTTTGTATTACATGAGCTTATGAAGATTGAGTTGAGCTACAACGCGAGATTATGGAAGTAATAGAGTATGGGTGTTACAAGTTATTGAGTGTTTTGTTCTATAAATTTGAGCAAAGTAGGGGAGTTAGCTATCGACGAGTTGATGGAATGATTATGTGTTGTATTGGTTTCGGTTTGAGGTATACAGGAATCATGGGATGATTGAGTGGTTATTCGTGAAGGATGTAGTGTGCATGGAGTAGGAATTTGCTTGGTTGCGTTAAGGTGGGATTACTTCTTTGGGTTTTATTTTGCTAATAGGGCACATGTCGTTTGGCCTGTTTGGGTGGTGCAATTGATATTTGAGTAGAGTGGACAAATCTCGAGAATGTTTCTAATTTATTCAAGATTTATATGTAGCAACTGAGAACTTTGCGAATTTTTATATGGCTAAAATCTTAGATTTAAGTTAGATAGTGTCGAGACTTGCGGTATTTCTATATTATTATGGATTATACATTTCAGCATTAGGGAGGTAACGGAAACAATTTTGGGTTCACGTAAGGTCTCTTTAGAGTGGGTGTCTCGATTGTGGTACTTTGGGGGTGCTAAGAGGGAATACAATAACTTATGGGCCTTTGGGCGGTGTAATTTTATTCTAGGATCTCGTATGGTGAATTTTGGTTAAGGATCGTGATGTTCTGGCAAGGAGAATTATCAACTTGAGGGTTATTATGAAGGAACTCGGAGAAATAAGACAGCTTGGTAGTAGGTTATATCAGCATGGCAATAGATATGATCGGTTCTTTGGGTACTTATGATGTGATAAGTCTCTACATGTATTTGTGGCAATAATCTTGGGTTTGGCGACCTGCATGGCTTGGTTGTGTTAGAAAGATTTAGTTCTAATTGTCTGGTTATGTGAAAATGGGTTTCAAAGATATCTCAATGATTTCTATCATAGTTCGAGATGGATATTTCATACTAGCATGGGGGACATATTGCGTATTGTGATTTTCTCCTAGAAGAGATCAAATAAAAGGTACCTAGCTAATTGGGTATATAGTTTTCTTGTGCCTCAGGGTGGATTATGAGATTCTCTCACTTTTCATATGATGGAATAGTATATGCGGTGTGTTGTGTGGGATTGAGATTTGCATGAGCAAGGTCACGGTTCAGTTTTGAAGGGAAGGTTATAAAATTCTTAGGTAGCATGGACAGTTTCAGATGACTAGGTGAATGATATTACTATTTGGTATTGCTTGATGAGAGTGTACATTTTAGAAGGCACATTGTGTTTTTGTTTATTGATACTTCGTTGGTATTGCAGCACTCGCTTGATTGATCAACTGTTGGTATTCAGATTTAGCTATATGGCGCGGAAGAATTATAGAAGTATCCCTCGTGGGATGATCTAGAATGAGAGAGGTGTTAGATATTTGGGCGGTGTAGTTGGGATTAGATATGGTGATTCATGTGTTCTATGGGTTTAGAGATCGGGAATTCTCAAAAGCAAATTATTTTATGGTTATGGACTGTGAAGATGTGGCCAAAGCTAGCTAGATGATAGTACGTGTTATGATTCAGTCATTGTGGACTTTCGGAGGGTTATTTATCTATTTGTAGAAGATCAGAGTAGATTTCGGGCCCATTGGTAGGCCCAATTAGGATGTATATTCTACATAGGGTCGGATGATGGACTTCGTACTGCTATTATTATGGGATATGCTATTCGATTGGAGTTGAGATTATTCATGTTATGATATGCTCTATGACTTACTCTTCTATGTCACAAAAGGTTGTGATTCATTGATTATATGAATACATGGTGCAGTTCTATTTGGGCCTTATGGAAGAATTTGAGCGAGATGGGCATTAGGGTGCCGAATGATTGATTGTGCATTGGTTATGTTCTTTTTGGATTGTGGTATTGTGTTGTTTGCCTTACGTGGTTATGGTAATGCACTTTAGGCACTTGATGTCGAATTTAGTGTGGTTATTAATTTTGAGCAGGTTGGCTCGAGGTATATAATATGGACCGGTGTTTGGATAGGGTCATGCATTGTAGTCGAGTTACATCGAGGTATGATCCTTTGTGTTAGGTTCTTCGGTGTGTGATGGATTTTTAAGCATTGCATTGTGGTGGTAGTTGTTGAACTTGTAGGATGATTCTCTTGTTTGAGTCATTTTCCTTGTTTGAGTACATTGAATTGTTGCGTATTGGTGCACACATTGCATGGTTTGTGGATCTGGATAAAACTAGTGTAGAAGGTCAGTAGAGTAGCCGGTATTTGATAGGATAAGGGCGTCGAACCTAGGATGGGTGTTGTCGGATTTGATTGCAGTATATTTGGAAAGACAATATCAGAAGTCGACTTAGAAATTGGCTATAGTTCTTGTCGAAGGATGGAGAGTTCCATGATTTATTGATCTGGTGAGTGGTTATGAGTTTTTCTTGTTTCTTTCATCACCGACAGTGTACGAAGGTTTTAGAACAAGGTTTTGTTTGATATGAGGTTTATTACCAAAGTTGGGTTATTTTGAGCAACTACTGTGATCTGAAATTTTTCTATGGGTGATTGAGTTGTGTGGTATATCCTGTGATTGTGTCTTGGGTCATGGTTGTGGCTTGATACAGCTTGTTTAGACTTATACAGGATGTAGATGCGAGATTCAGATCTTATAAGAAATTCTGGATGTTGGAAATTGGATTATGTGGTTTACGGGCTAAGGTTAAAGTAATAATCTTCAGTTATGTTATGTTCTCGGGCCTATATGGAATAGGATGAAATGGGATCAACCAGGGGTATGGTGAGGTTACACGACAGTTTAGCGGCTTTGGAACAACTCTGGGCACGTTCGAGGACAAACGTATGTTTGTGTGGGGGGAATGTAATGACCCGATCGGTCATTTTGAGCATTTGCACTCCGCTCGGTGGTCTAAGGGCATGAGTAGCTCCATATTATGTATTATGACTTACGTGAATTGCTGGTTTTGGTTTTGAGGTTTTTTGGAATTGATTTGGAAGAATGATTTTCAACTAGGAAGTTGTAAATTAGAAGAGGTAACCAAGTTTGACTTTTTATTATCTGACCTCGAATTGGAGTTTTGATGGTTTCGTTAGCTCCGTTGGGTGATTTTAGACTTAAGAGTGTGTCCGTATTGTGATTTGGAGGTCCATAGTTGAATTTGGCTTGAAATCGCGAAGGTTAAATTTTTGGAAAGTTTGATCGGGAGTGGAACTTTTGAAATCGGATTCGGATTGTGGTTCCGGGAATTGGAATAACTTCGTTATATCATTTGGGACTTGTGTGCAAAATTTGGGTTCATTCCGGATTTTGATGTGATTCGACATTTTGATGAACTTTGAACTATTCAACTTCCATAACTCGTGCCAAAACATAGCAAACCATCATCAAGTTTGAATTGAGGCGCGATTCGACATTTTGATGTTGTTATGTGTGATTTGAGGCCTACAATAGGTCCGCGTTATGTTAGGGACTGGTTGGTATATTCAGACGGGGTCCCGAGTGGCTCGGGTGTGTTTCAGGATAAGTTTTGAACAAGTTTGTACATTTCGACACTCTAATATTGTTCTGGAGCTTTTGGGAGTGTGGGGGCACATTTTGGAGTATGGATGTGCGGCCGCAGTGTGGGGGCACATTTTGGAGTGTAGTTATGCGGACCGCAGTTTAAATTGTGCGGTCCGCAGAAAGGGGGGTTCTGCAGGTTTGATTGTCTGACTTCGGAGTCTAGTTGTAGCTCTTTGAGTTCGGAGTCTAGTTGTAGCTCTTTGACTTCGGAGTCTAGTTGTAGCTCTGCACGTTTTGGAGATTATACAAAAACAAAGGTTGTAGCTCTTTGAGTCTAGTTTCCAAAAAGGTAAACCGATCATCATTTAGATATTTGTACATAAAGTTGTGGCCATTTTACTAAAGCCTCGTAGTGCAGTCATTAGGGAAGTGCGACCGCACAATTTGGACTTGCGGCTGCAACACCTGGGATGTGGGGCCGCACAAAATATTGTGAGCTTAGCACAATGGGAGGTCAGATTTTGTACTATATAAATGAGGGTTAGAGTATTATTTCACATTTGGACTTTGGGAGCTCGGTTTCTGGCGATCTTTCGTAGGTTTTTCAAGAAATTCATCGGGGTAGGTGATTCAAACTCGAATTTGGTTACTATACATGAATATATCATTGTTTTCATCATTGAATTAGTATTTTAAGGATGAATGTGGTATATGCAGAAAATATGGTGCAGACACAGTGTCAAGAAGGCAGTATATTGATCGATATATTGATATATAAGACCTATATATTTATACAGTCTTTCATAATGTATTTTTCGCTATATTACATAGACTAGGACTCTTCTAGGATAGCTAATACAAGGAGTAATAGTTCTTCTAAACTAGGACTAGCTAATTACATAGTTATCAGGCTGTTAGCCTGATCATTATCGTCAACACTCCCCCTCAAGCTAGTGGGAGGTGACTTCACTACACCTAGCTTGTCTCGAAAAAATTGGAAATGGTCCTTTCCAAGAGCCTTTGTATGAACATCTGCTAATTGGTCATTGGACCTAACAAACTGAGTAATCAATTATTCTTGGTCTACCTTCTCTCTGACAAAGTGATAATCAAGTTCTACATGCTTAGTTCTAGCATGCATTACTGGATTTGTAGTCATGTATAGAGAACTCAAGTTGTCACAGAATAAGACAGGAGCAGTCTTGATATACATTCCAATGTCATGTAGAATACAGCTTATCTGGCTAAGCTCAGGTATAGTTGCTGCCAGTGCTCTATACTCAGCTTCAGCACTTGACCTTGCAACAGTATTCTGCTTCCTTGATGACCATGAAACACAATTTGCACCAAGATATATACGGTATCCAGTAGTAGACCTCCTTGTAATGGTATACCCTGCCCGGTCTGCATCTGAGAAACCATACAGTCGGAAGGAGGACTGTGATATGATTTTTAGTCTGTGGTCGATTGTTCCTTTCCCAAGATGTGTGATATCCAATTGTTGTCCATTTCCCACTATAATATTATCATTTCCATTGTAAGGTTTAAGGTTAGATAAGTTACCTGAATTGTTGGTCATATAGTGAGCATTATCTCCACCATTCTAACTGTTTACATTGAGTGTGGCAAGAGCAAGTGGCAACTCTTCTGGTGATTCATAGGAGAAGTCCCATCTGTAGAAGCACTTTATTGCAGTGTGATTGTTTCTGCCACATATCTGACATGCTGATGATCCTGTGGTTTCATGTTCCTTAGCAACATTTCCAGATCCTTGATTGTTTTGATGGTTGTTCTGTCCGGCAAGCCTAAAACCTCTACCTCTTGAACTATAGTTCATGTTACCTCTTCTTCCTCTACCTCTGTTGTTGTATGTCCTGTGTGCTGCAAATGCCATATTTTGATTCACTTGTAGTGAATCATCTCCTTCATCCTCTCGGAGATCAATGCCTCTTAAAGAAGTAACCAACAGGCTCAAAGTTGGATAAGGTGTTTTGCCAAGCATTATTGTCCTAAAAGTTTTGTATTTAGGACCCAAACCTCTAGCAAAGTTAATTACCTTGCTATCATTATCGACAGGCTTGTGTATGGCAGTCAAGCCATCGCAAATGCCTTTGAATTCCTTTAGATATTCATCGATAGTTCTACTGCCAAGCTTGATGGCTTGAAGTTGTTGCTTCAACTAGAATTTCTTGTCCTTTGTTGCTTCCATATAGGTTTCTTCGAGGCACTCCCACATCTGTTTAGCAGTCATGCATCCCACAATGAGATACACACTTTCATTTAATATTGTCTCTGATATCCAACTCCTTAACAACACACCCTTTTCAGTCCAATCAACAACAATATTGTCTTTGTCAACTCCCTTGCCACTATCTTTATCGCTGCTTTCACTTGTGCCTTCTACGTTTATAATTTTTGGCTTTCCTTCAATGAGATAGTTCAACCTCATCACTTGTATAAGTTGCATCATTTGTGTTCTCCACATCAAGTAGTTTGAAGGCTTCAACTTCACAGGACATGATGCAATGAGATGATGAAGAGAGGCTGTTGAGAAGGTGTTGGAAGCCATATGAGCAGGATTGATATTGTGTAGTAGGGACTGGATTTTGGCAGTGGAATTTGCTTCAAAGAAGCTCTGATACCATGCAGAAAATATGGTGCAGAGATAGTGTCAAGAAGGCAGTATATTGATCGATATAAGTGCTAGTAGTTCCTAAGCTTAAAAAGAATATGCTATCTGTAAGTAAGATTACTAGGGATAATTGTTGTTCTATTGAGTTTGATGAATCATCTTTTGTTGTAAAGGACAAGAGGACAGGGAAACTGATGTCCAAGGGTGCTAAAAGAGGAGAGATATATGCCTTGAAGGTGGACAACTTGCTTGCCTTAAGTGCAACACAGACAAAGAGAAAATCTAGTGATATTTGGCATCCCAGACTTGGGCATCCAAATTCTAGGTCCTTAGAAGTACTTAGTGTAAGCACGTGATTTTTGCCCTATATGAGAATTACTCCCAAAAAATTCAAAATAAAATAATTTTGTTTGCAATTGTCGTGAAATTTTGTGTTATTTTTTCTTGTATTGTTTATATTTGTCTGCGCATGTTTATTTTTATTTAATTAATGAAAATATAAAAAAATATGTTGCATTTGCATGCATGATTTAATTTTACATTTTTTATAGATAAATGGTGTAGATTGTGTTATGTATCTTCCTGCTACGCAATACGTCTAGTTGTTACAACATGTTTCCTTGTAGTTTAGTAGTGTCACATTCATGTAATAAGTGACTGCATATTTTTTTAAGTAGTAACCAATATGAGTCATGCTTAGAAGAAAGGAAAAGATGATCCCATATACCTTAAAAGGCAAGCTATGCATTGATTTACTTGTGACGTGCATGTTAAGTTAATCATGTGTTTGTTGAGCCAATCTCGTGCCTGTTGAGTCAATCCCTTGCTTGTTGAGTCAATCCCT
The DNA here is from genome assembly GCA_026770625.1 of Nicotiana glauca. NCBI lineage: Eukaryota > Viridiplantae > Streptophyta > Magnoliopsida > Solanales > Solanaceae > Nicotiana > Nicotiana glauca. Next base: position 79,728 of record MU717523.1, on the reverse strand, counting down.
TGCTTGTTGAGTCAGTCACGTGCCTGTTGAGTCAGTCACGTGCCTGTTGAGCCAATCCCGTGCCTGTTGAGTCAATCTCGTGCCTGTTTTGCCAATCTCGTGCATGTTGGGTCAATACCGTGCTTGTTGGGTCAATCCCTTGCTTGTTGAGCCAATCTCGTATCTGTTGAGCCAATCTCGTGCCTGTTTTGTCAGTCCCGTGCCTGTTGAGCCACTCTCATTCCTGTTGACTCAATCTCGTTCCTGTTGAGTCAATCTCATGGCTGGTTATTTCATGATGATCAATTCCGAGGTTAACAGGCAGGATACGAGTATGTTCGGTCCCGGGGGTTAAATAACATAAAGCTTTAGGGGTTAACTTAGGTAGCGTAGCCTAAGAATGTCAATTATTGAAATAGGGGGCTGCTAACAAAGGATAGGGGTGCAGTAGCTGAATTAATTAAAAAACACTAAGTTGAGAAGATAATTAAAAAATGGAATAGGAATGGGTAGTGGAAGTTGCATTAAGGCAAAAGCACTAGCTTAGTAGGATTAAATAGTTAAAAGATACCAATAGTGGAAGACTACTTTCTGATTTTACGGACTAAAAATGGGCACTGTTGATTAAATTAATGAACACTAAGGTAATGAGTAATAAATAATTGAAAAGCTGAAAAT
>MU717523.1:53089-75095 GCA_026770625.1 Nicotiana glauca | reverse complement strand
TTTTATTTTTTTTTTTTTTTTTTATATATATATATATATATATATATATATATATATATATATATATATATATATATATATATATATTGTTTTACTTTTGTAAATAAACAAAAACTCAAATGTATTTTTCTTAAATTTCCTCTTTCGAAAATTAAGAGGCAATATCCAAAATAAAAAAATATATATTTTCTTTCTTCCTTAGAAAAAGATGAAACAATTGAAAATTTAAACAAAAATATTTTCTTCTAAAATTCCCAAAGATCTAATCAAAAGAAAAGGAATTTTTGGAAGTCTTTCTTTCAAAAAATAAAAAATAGAGTTAAATTCAAAAATCCAAAAAAAAAAATCCTTTTCTTCTTTTAAAGCATTTGTTTTAGAAAATTCCAAAAAAAAAATCCTTTATTCTTTTAAAGCATTTCTTTTCAAAAATTCCAAAAAAAAAAAAAAGAGTTAGCTTATTTGGCAGAACTACGCTGGTTTGATTCTCACCGGATATGAGATACGTAGGCAACCCCCATCGGGTCCAACTTACCCTTTTGCAAAAATAGCCAAAAAAAATGTCAAAATTAATACTTTCGTCATAAATAAGTCAGGTGATGCCGCTTTTGTCAAAAATAGCCGAATGTTCCCGAAAGGGACGCCGGAAGGTTGATTTTGCATAAACAGCCACCTTTGGTCATTTTTTTAAAAGATTCGGGTCGGTTGACCCGCACAGTCTTAAAATCTTCGTCCCCGAAGCGCTGAAAGGTCGTGTTTCCAATATCGGGTCCTTTATTTTAATTCAAAAAAAAGAATCATAAATAAGTTGGGTGATACCATTTTATCGAAAATAACTGAATGTCCCCGAAAGGGACGCCGGAAGGCTGACTTTGCATAAACAGCCACCTTTGGGTCATTTTTTAGATTTTAGCCGGTTGACCCACACAGCCTTAAAATCTTCGTCCCCGAGGCGTTGAGAGGTCGTGTTTGTGAAACTAGGTATTTTGTTTTAATTTGAAAAACAAGAAAAAAAAAAGAGTCAGTAGGCAAGCAAATGCCGTTGTGATAAGCCGAGCCAGCTTCGGCAGTGTATCGAACCGTTCTTGCCGAGATAGCCTTAGAGTATCTTTCAGTTGTCGAAAGGCTGTTATTGTAAAAGAACGGACAAGTTTGTAAAAATGTCATAAAATAGATCCTCCCCGGCCTCAAAATTCATGAGAATTGGGAAGGGGCCACGTTTGCAAAAAATAGCCATTTGGTTGAAATTGCCAAACAGGGAAAGGAAGCTGGCCGTTTGTTTTTGAGTTTGTAATTCTTTTGATTAGAATATGTGGGTTGTTTGATTTTCAAGTTTATAGGTCATCTTTAAACCTTTGAAACCCAGTCAATTTTATTATGAAAATTGAAAATTCCAAAAAAATATTTCATTATTGTTTATCTTACATTTTCCGAACTACGCAAGATCTGATTCATGTGGGGTCATGATACGTAGGCAATCCCCATCGGATTCGATCATATCCATAGAATTAATTGAGTGAAAAAAAATCGAAAAAAAAGAGAGTGAAAAAAAAGAGTGCCAAAAAATAAAAGAGCGGCAGAAAAAAAAATCAAAAGTAAAAAAAGAGAGCGAAAAAAGGAGTGAAAAAAAAATTATTAAAAAATAAAATAAAATAAAATAAAATAAAATAAAAGAAAAGAGGTACATACTGAAAGGGCTTACGGTCGGAATGATTTGAGAAGCTGAGGAATGTGATCCGACACTGAAGGCCATTGCAGCAATTGCCGAGACAGAAGGAAAGCCATAAAATGGTCGCCAAGCACGAAAGTTCCCCATCAGACAGGAGTCTCGGTAGCCAGTCTTGCTATTCTTTCTGCATCCGAATTATCTAAGGGTCTGATCCGGATGTTTTACTTTATTGTCTTACTTTCCGATGTAAACCCTTCTATCTTCAAAATTTTTTAAAAAAAAATCAAAAAATCAAAAAAAAAATTTATTAAAAAAAAATCAAATGAAATTAATATTTCATTGTAGAGGAATGTCTCTCTCTTCTTAATCTTGTCATTTTTTTTTATTATTCTCTTTTCAGTTTTGTTAAATGCAGATTTGAATAACATGACATGCTTGCGGACTTCATGCCTAGATCCCAAAACGCTGTCAGATTTCGAAATAATGAATCAAGAGCCAGAATGTAAAGAGGATAAAGTTTAAGGAAATAAGACAAAGAGTAGGAACAACTGAAGAAAAATTGGCTCCAAAATTGGAAAAGGTCCATACATTGCAACAAGAGTACTGCCAAAAGAGTACGTTGTACTTGGGATACATTGAAGGAAATGTCCCTGAAATAACTATCAATGCAAATGCAGTAAAAATGTACTATGTTGGATCCTCCGTATAGTTCTAAAATTCTCCGGTTGAGATGACGAAGGCTTTTATTCTCGCTACCCAAACACTATCAATCCTTTGCAAACCCCTTGAGCCGGCTCCCATTCTTTGATCACCCTCTTTGGAACCTGAAAGTGTTAGTGAAAAAAAAATTGGTTGAAAAATAAAAAAAAAGAAAAGAAAGAGAAGTGGAAAAGGAAAAGAAAAAGAAACAAAAAAAAAGAAAAAAAAATATTTTTCCTGAACTACGTTCGACTTGATTCCGAAAGGATATGTAGGCAGCCTCTCTCTGGGAATCAGTCACACCAAAATAAAAATTCAAAGTCCCTCAAAAGTGAAACTGAGCAAAAGTTATAATGGTTCGGCAATGATCTCGCCCGAAAGATTCCAAAGTTGTAATTCAATCCAATTATTTTCACCCCAAACCTTGTTCAAGTCCTTCTGATCAATCGGCAAAGAAGTTCAAAATGGGAGGATGGAGTTATTTGGATCTGATACAACAAAATGAGAAGAATAAAATGAGAGAGTCTTATTGATGAAAACCCACACGGGCACCGTAAGGCGACGATAAGCAGAGAAAATCAAAAAGAGAGTCTTGTTAGTAAAAATCCACACGGGCACTATAAGGCGATGGTGAGAAGAGAAATGAGAGAGGCCAGCTAGTAAAAACCTGCAAAGGGCCCCACTGATCGAAAAGAAGATCCTCACAGCCATCAGCATCGACAAAATCCTGGCAAGGTTTCTCAAATTTTGAAGCAAAAGTTGTGATAAATTTCTGAGAGTCGAACGGTTTACACAGATCAGGCATCCAGTCCTAAAGGCATGTCATGTTCATTGAAGTCCGCATGCACTCCAGATAAGTCCTTCTTTCCTTTCCCCGAAAGGGACACTTCTTGTTTTAAACTCATTCTCCATTCCATTGTTTATTTTCTTTGAATCCCTTTCAGTCTAACACTCTTTCGAAACTGAGACAAAGAAAGGATGGCAAGACTGATTTACAAGGTTCTCATTTTGGCGCGAGCCAATATGCAGAAAGGCATCCAGCCTCCGCAGGTGCATCAAGTCGACCTCGACTGACCATGGAGGCCGATGCTCCGGAATTGAAAACTCTTGGAAGGAGAAAATCAAATCGAAGTGCCTAACGGCAAATAAAATGGAAAGGTTAAGTCTCACGTAGTTGACCGTCTCGGCAAAGAGTTGAAAAAAAAAAAAGAAGAAGCCAAGGTACCCCAAGTGCTCTGGATTTGAAGTTAGGAGAAAGAAGCCAGAAAAGAAAGGCCTACAAGGGCAGAATAAAGTGAAAGGGCTAGAGGCTACACGGGCGAGTCATAATGAAATCCCGAGAGTTAAACCCGGCCGGTTTGAAAAGGGATTCACCCTCAAGGCTAACAAGCAGCAAAGTTCTCAACGGAAAAGGGGCCAGGATCAAGCAATCGAGATGATCAAGGCCACAAAACCAACCACCATTTTAAACTAACAAATTGTTCTTTGTGAAAGATAAAACAGGTGTAATTCAGGCAACCATACAAGAAACAGGTGCAACCTAGAAGAGAAAAAGAATGCGCAAGCGTTGAAACAACTTTGCAGCAGGGAATCAACGAAAATGGAAGTTTATCCTCTAATTCTTTCATGCGTTTTGCTAAATAAAGGAAGAAAATAAGAATAAAAATAGAAAAGAATAAAGAAAGAAGAAAATAAAAGAAAGTGAAAAAAATAATGATAATAATAATAAAGAAAATCATCATGGTAGCATAGGGTCTCATTCCCCAAATAATCCCGGCATAACTCGTGGATCTCCTTGGCATAACCCAAGGAGCCTTTTCTTTCCAAATCCCGGCCAAAAAACTGAGGATCTCCCTGGCATAACCCAAGGAGCTTGTCTTTCCAAAATCCCGGCCAAAAAACCGAGGATCCCCCTGGCATAACCCAAGGAGCCTTTTCTTTCCAAATCCCGGCCAAAAAACTGAGGATCTCCCTGGCATAACCCAAGGAGCTTGTTCCTTCCAACTCCCAGCCAAAAAACCGAGGATCTCCCTGGCATAACCCAAGGAGCCTTTTCCTTCCAAATCCCGACCAAATATCGAGGATCTCCCTAGCATAACCCAAGGAGCTTTTTATTTTCAAATCCCGGCCAAAAAACCGAGGATCTCCCTGGCATAACCCAAGTAGCCTTTTCTTTCCAAATCCCGGCCAAAAAATCGAGGATCTCCCTGGCATAACCCAAGGAGCTTTTACCTTCCAATCCTGGCCAAAAAACCGAGGATCTCCCTGGCATAACTCAAGGAGCTTTTCCTTCCAAATCCCAGCCAAAAAACCCGTGAGTCCCCTGGCATAACCCAAGGGTCCATTTCTTTCCAAAATCCTGGCATAACCCGTCGGTCCCCTGGCATAACCCAAGGGGCCTTTCCTTTCCAAAATCCCGGCATAACCCCTGGACCTTTCCGGCATAACCCGATGACTTTCCCGGCATAACCCATGGACCTTTCCGGCATAATCCGATGATTTTCTCGGCATTAGCCGTGGACCTTATTGGCATAACCCGATGATTCTTCCCGGCATAACCCGTGGACCTTTTTCGGCATAACCCGATAAATTTTCCCATCATAACCCGATGACTTTCGCGGCATTAAATCGTGGACCTTTCCAGCATAATCCGATGATTTTTTCGGCATTAGCCGTGGACCTTATCGGCATAACCCGATGATTCTTTTCGGCGTAACCCATGGATCTTTTCCGGCATAACCCGATGACTTTCCCGGCATAACCCGTGGACCTTTTCCGGCATAACCCGATGACCTTCCCAACATAACCCGTGGACCTTTTCCGGCATAACCCGATGACTTTCCCGGCATAACCCGTGGACCTTTTCGGCATAACCCGTGGACCTTTTCGACATAACCTGATAACCTTCCCGGCATAACCTGTGGACCCTTTCCGGCATAACCCGATGAATTTCTCGGCATAACCCGCGGACCTTTCCGGCATAACCCGGCTATTTCCCAGCACAACCTGGATCCATTCACAAGGATACACAATCCTGATTTGAATGTTTGGATATGTATCACAACTAACTCACGAAATTTTCCTAGTGAAAACTGGGGCAGAAAATTTCGTTCATTTGTCTTTGATGTCTAAGCAGGTTTGACCTCGAGGCACAGGAATCGAGATGACCAAAAGGATGAAATCTCGATCTAGAATAAAGAAAAGAAGAAAAGAACAAAAAGAAATGAGCTCAAATATTGGAGCAAATAAAGGTGCAGATTGCTCGAAATCTGATTGAAGTCAGAAGCTCCGCCCATCCTGTTTTGACCCAGGGCTGCATGAAGAAGCAGACACCTACAACTTGCGAACATCAAGATTCAGATCGAAGTCCACAACAAAATCAGCTAAGACTCGAGATCAAGTTTCAAGAGAACTATATATAGGAATCTTGTAACTCATAGTTGATAGGCATAGCTAGCTTAGCTTCTATTTTCCTTTTGGTGTAATAAGGGGTTCAACAAGTAACAGCAGCAGCAGTAAAAGTGACACACAGCTTCATGGTAGTCCCAGCTATCGAAACTTCCTGAACTATATTGACCTAATTCCCTTTTAGCCAGGGATATGTAGGAGACCTTTTGAAGCAAAGGTTCGGTCAAATCCTTTCAAAAAATGCTTCACACGGAGTACTTAAACGGGCAAAAATTGCTCGCTTTATCTTTGCACGAAAACTCTTCGTGTTTTCGGACAAAGAGGGGCAGCTGTAAGCACGTGATTTTTGCCCTATATGAGAATTACTCCCAAAAAATTCAAAATAAAATAATTTTGTTTGCAATTGTCGTGAAATTTTGTTTTATTTTTTCTTGTATTGTTTACATTTGTCTATGCATGTTTATTTTTATTTAATTAATGAAAATACAAAAAAAATATGTCGCATTTACATACATGATTTAATTTTACATTTTTTATAGATAAATGGTGTAGATTGTGTTATGTATCTTCCTGATACGCAATACGTCTAGTTGTTACAACATGTTTCCTTGTAGTTTAGTAGTGTCACATTCATGCAATGAGTGACTGCATATTTTTTTAAGTAGTAACCAATATGAGTCATGCTTAGAAGAAAGGAAAAGATGATCCCATATACCTTAAAAGGCAAGCTATGCATTGATTTACTTGTGACGTGCATGTTAAGTTAATCATGTGTTTGTTGAGCCAATCTCGTGCCTGTTGAGTCAATCCCTTGCTTGTTGAGTCAATCCCTTGCTTGTTGAGTCAGTTACGTGCCTGTTGAGTCAGTCACGTGCCTGTTGAGTCAGTCACGTGCCTGTTGAGTCAGTCACATGCCTGTTGAGCCAATCCCGTGCCTGTTGAGTCAATCTCGTGCCTGTTTTGCCAATCTCGTGCATGTTGGGTCAATACCATGCTTGTTGGGTAAATCCCTTGCTTGTTGAGCCAATCTCGTATCTGTTGAGCCAATCTCGTGCCTGTTTTGTCAGTCCCGTGCCTGTTGAGCCACTCTCGTTCCTGTTGAGTCAATCTCGTTCCTGTTGAGTCAATCTCGTGGCTGGTTATTTCATGATGATCAGTTCCGAGGTTAACAGGCAGGATAGGAGTATGTTCGGTCCCGGGGGTTAAATAACATAAAGCTTTAGGGGTTAACTTAGGTAGCCTAGCCTAAGAATGTCAATTATTGAAATAGGGGGCTGCTAACAAAGGATAGGGGTGCAGTAGCTGAATTAATTAAAAAACACTAAGCTGAGAAAATAATTAAAAAATGGAATAGGAATGGGTAGTGGAAGTTGCATTAAGGCAAAAGCACTAGCTTAGTGGGATTAAATAGTTAAAAGATACCAATAGTGGAAGACAACTTTCTGATTTTAAGGACTAAAAATGGGCACTGTTGATTAAATTAATGAACACTAATGTAATGAGTAATAAATAATTGAAAAGCTAAATAATATAATGGGGAGGGCACTAATTGAATGCCTATTAAAGGGCTGGAAATCAGAGAGCTTGGGGGGGGGGGGATTCAACTCTGGTGATTCTTTGGAGAGTAAAGAGAATATAGCAAAATACACTAAACGTATAAGCCTCAGAAACATACTGTCACATTGCCTTCCTTCAGTTTACTTTCAAGTTCTAGTTTGATTCAACACTTTAGCTTACTTTGAACTCAAAATAGCTAGAGTTTCTCTTTTTCTGTTTTGACATTAAGATTTAAAAGCAACTTGAGTTACATGAGTATTAGATATAACTGGTCCAAGTTGGTTGTCGCTAAATGAGAAGTAAATTTGGTTTATTTGGATTGAAGTCTGGTTTATCGAAGGGGTAAATGTTTCTGGGTTCATTTTGGAGTTCGATTGGGTTTGTCTGAACTTGTCTTGGGTTGATCTGATTGGTTCTGCTTGGTTTTAAAGTACTTCCGGAATCACTGGGTTGTGTGTGTTTATGGCTGTTTGGAACTTCAAATTGCTGCCATGAACTGCTATTGTATTACTGTTGCTTACCTGCTGCTGACCCCTCCTTCTCCTTCTATTTTCAATACCAGGTACACACTTGAACTTTGTATTGATATAGCTTTTGAAGTTGAAATGCAGCAATGAAATATGTCCTCAAATGGCCTTCTGGAATTTATGCACTCTCACCGTTTCAGTAGAAGTAGATAGTATACATCTTAATTTGCTTAGTTTCCTCCTTAGGGTTGTTGTTACCTGTATAAAGAGACTGAAAAGAAGGAGTTCTATAAATGACTATGTGTTAAAGCCAATGAACGTTTTAGTTTCCTGTAGAATAATGTAGTAGGTTCCATTAGCAGTAGTTTTGTTCCCGTTAGCTTTTGTATATACAAAAATTGTTTAAAAAGCAATTTGGATTGAGATGGTTGTTCGAACAATGTTAGCCTAATGTCAGTTTCTCAAATACTGATGTATTTTCAATAGTTGTAAAAAAAAGGTTCAAAAAGGGGGCTCTATATTACATGTGGTTATTTCTAACAGCCCAATTCATCTAAAAATGTTAGTTTACATTAGGTTGAGAATAGTTAGTTTGTCTTAGTAATATTATTGTCAATCTCATGTCTTCTTCATAATCTCCACCTTAGTAATATTCACTAGTAGGACAAGAATCAAAACAATCTCCCTCTATACAAGTTCGAGTGCAATTTTCCGTTTGCGCTTAACCTAATAACTAATAAGTCGAAGCCTTTTCAAGCATGTTAATTAATTAGGCTTCCTTTTGGAGATAAACAATGTAGAATATCATAGTTTACTTTAGGATGGACCTTTAAATAAAATAAGTGAGACGAGTCTCGCCAAATAAAACACACAAACTACGGGGCCCTCAATAATTGGTTATAATAATTACTTAGACTTCGGGATGGGCCGTTTTAAAAAAATTTCACGGCCTTCCCTAAATTAATAATACGATAGTCGCTTTAGGCGCTCTTTTAATAATTTACTTTCTTAAATTCGGGTGCACATTTATGTGACCCAAATCCAAATCTCAACGAAGTCAAAATACGTCAATAACCACGGGTACATTGATGTGATGTGGTTCGAGATATGTTTTCACGACGTTGCAATTCTTACTAAAAATAATAATAAAGCGGTAAATAATCATTAAAATTGCACTATAGGATAACATGTATAAAAAATCGGATTTTTAGCCAAATATAACAGTTTAAGCGACCGTGCTAGAACCACGGGATCAGGGGGTGCCTAACACCTTCCCTCGGGTCAACAAAATTCCTTACTTAGAATTTTTGGTTCGCAGACTCCCATTGGGAAGTCGAATATTTTCCTCAAATTGGAATTCAAGATAAACCGGTGACTTGGGACACCAAAAGCCAAACCTTTCCCAAGTGGCGACTCTAATAAATAAATAATCCCGATTTGATTAATGTCACTTAAATTGGAAAAACTCCCTTATGCATTTTATCCCTCGGGGAAGGTGTGCGTAAAAAGGAGGTGTGACACTTAGTAACAATAAAGCTATCAATCTCACATGTTAGAATAGAACTCCTATTGTTTGTGTTAGTTGTCAAATGGAAAAAGGTTGTAAACTGCCACTCAAATTGAGAAATAAAGTTGAGAATGAACCTCTATTGAAAATTCACTGTGACTTATGAGGTCCTGCTCCTGTTAAATCTTCCCAACATATGAAATACTATGCTTTATTTGTTGATGATCATAGTAGATATACTTGGTTGTGTCCTTTAAAAAGAAAATCGGATTTCTTTGAAACAATTGTCAAATTTCACAAAATGGTTGAAAAACAGTATTTAAAGAATATCAAGATTTTTAATGTGATGGTGGAGGTGAATTTTCAAGTTCAGAATTTGTTAAGTGTTTCGAAGACTGTGGCATTGTAAGGCATATTTCCTGCCCTCACACCCCTGAGAAAATGGCATTGCATAAAGGAAACATAGACATGTAGTAGAAACTGGATTAACACTACTACTACATGCTATATTACCCTTGTATTTATGGACTGAAGCATTTCTCACAGCACTTTTTCTGATAAATAGACTGCCATTATCTGTACTTAAGAAGGAAACACCATTTCATAAGTTATATGGCTCACACCCTGATTACAACAGTTTAAAAGTGTTTTTATGCAGATGTTTCCCTTACTTAAAGGGAAAATACAGTTCTCACCTAAGTCATATCCATGTGTGTTCATTGGTTACAACAGTCTGCAAAAAGGCTATAGGTGCTATCATCCAACCACAAGGAAGGCCTTTGTGTCAAGACATGTTGTCTTTGATGAACTAACACTTCCTTATGTGGAGGAAAACAAGACTCGCAGTGCACCAAACGACTCTAGTCATATGGCCATCTTCTTTGAATTTTTCTCAGAATCACAGACTAATTCTGGTTCATCAGACTCTACTGCTGCAGGGGAAGTGTTGGGAGTTGATCATGATGATAATGCTATAGCTAATACTTCAAATAATCAAAGTGTTTTGTTGAGAGTTGTCCATGATACTGCAACTGATCAAAGTGATGGTGTTGAGTTTGTTCCAACTACTGCTCCAACTGCTGATCACAAAGATGATGTTGAGTCTGATCAAGATGAAGTTGTTGAGGTCACACATAGTATTGCTGAGCAATCTGCAGATATGCAAAGCTCTGATACCATGCAAAAAATATGGTGCAGAGACAATGACAAGAAGGCAGTATATTGATCTATATATTGATATATAAGTCCTATGTATTTATATAGTCTTTCATACTGTATTTTCGGCTATATTACATAGACTAGGACTCTTCTAGGATAGCTAATACAAGGAGTCCTAACTCTTCTAAACTAGGACTAGCTAATTACATAGTTATCAGGTTGTTAGCCTGATCATTATCTTCAACAGTATAATCGTCTTAGTGAGTATTTATTAAAGAAAGTTTATATAAATGATGTCATTTTTCCATATGTTTTTATAAAGAAAACAATATCAAAATTTGTTGTAATTACCATATATGTTGATGACATAAACCTAATTGGAACTCCTATAGAACTCCAAAAGGCAATTGATTATCTAAAGAAGGAATTCGAGATGAAAGATCTCGGAAAGACAAAATTATGTCTTGGTTACGGAACTTTTGTTCATCAATGTGCCTACATAGAAAAGGTATTGAAACGGTTTTACATAGATGGAGCACATCCATTAAGTACTCTGATGGTTGTTCGTTCACTTGATGTGAATAAGGATCCATTCCGACCTCAAGAAGAGACTGAAGAGCTACTTGGTCCTGAAGTACCATATCCCAGTATAATTGGTGCACTAATGTATCTTGCTAATACTACAAGGCCTGACATAACCTTTTTAGTTAATTTCTTAGCAAGATATAGCTCTACTCCTACAAGGAGACATTGGAATGGAACCAAACAAATATTGCGCTATCTAAAAAGGACTACCAATATGAGCTTATTTTATGGCAATAATTGTAGTACCGATCTTGTTGGTTATGCCGATGTTGGTTATTTATTTGACCCACACAAGGCTCGATCTCAAACAGGTTATGTGTTTACGTGTGGAGGCAGTGCCATATCTTGCGATCGACTAATCAATCAATTGTGGCTACTTCATCTAATCATACTAAGATAATTGCTATTCATGAAGCAAGTTGAGAATGTGTGGTTGAGGTTTATAATACATCTTATTCAAGACAAATGTGGTTTGAAATATGACAAAATACCCACGATTTTGTATGAAGACAATGCAGCATGCATAGCCCAATTGAAGGAAGGATTCATAAAAGGAGATAGGACAAAATACATTTCACCAAAGTTATTTTTCACACATGATCTTCAAAAGAATGGTGATATTAATGTGCAACAAATTCGTTCAAGTGATAATATGGCTGATTTGTTCACAAAATCTCTACCGACGTCAACCTTCAAGAAGCTAGTACACAAGATTGGGATGCGAAGGCTCAAGGATGTAAAATGATGCTCTCACCAAGGAAAGTTTAATACGCGTTGCACTCTTTTTTCCGTACAAGGTTTTGTTCCACTTGGTTTTCCTTGCAAGGTTTTTAACGAGGAAATCAAAAGGCATATTGTTAGATATGTGTACTCTTTTTCCTTTACTAGATTTTTTTCCCATTAGGTTTTATTTTAGTTAAGGTTTTAACGAGGTACATTACTTATTGAGTAGATATTCAAGGGGGAGTGTTATAATGAATAGAATTATAATTAGTGTGAATGTCTATCTTGTAGAGAGTTTTACTTTGTGGCTAAGTCATTTTTCCCCTATAAATAGAGGGGTCTTAACCCATTGTAAATCATCCCAAAATTCAATAAGAATTTTTTTTTGTAAGAAACTATTTATTCATACAGCAACATACTAAAAGCTATTACAACGAGAGGTCAATCTAGGTAATATAGTGCCTAGACTGTCTCTCTTAAGTACATGAACAACAAAGCGGGTGAAAGAGCATAAGTTTACAAAATATAAAAAGTGTCCAAGCTACAACTATTTTTAACTAATAGGTCAGCTACTCCATTAGCCTCTCTAAATACATGCTTCAAATGTGGATCATTAACCTTCCGCAATAGGTACCTGCAATCGTCAATCAAATTTTGGTAGAGACAATTATTAGATTTTAGGAGATTTATTAGTTCTAAGCAGTCAGTCTCTAATACTAATGGGTGGAAGTTTTCCTTTAGTGCTAATTTGACTCCATGGAGCAGGGCTAGGATTTCCATATATATGTTAGTAGCATGGTCGACTCTCATATTGAAACCTAAGGCCCATTGGCCCCTACCATCCCTAAACACCCCTCCTACTCCTCCCACCCATGGGTTTCATGCACATGATCCATCAATATTTAGTTTATAGAAGTTAGTATCTGGGGGTTCCCATTTTACAAGGATAGTTTTCTTAGGAGGTTTTAGACGCATTTAATAGTTTTGCTAATGGGTTGGCTTATGGAGGGGAGGATTTGTTTCCCTGGAAGAGTATCCCATTCCTGAAGTTCCAAATATACCATAGTAAGAAGGGGAGAAAGTCTGCCCAAAGTAAGTGATTGTTGAAGGTTTTCCTTGATACAAGTTGTTCTTTAAGCCAATTAAATAAGAAGTTTTTCCAAAAGAGTTCGGAGGGAAATGGTTGTCAGTTTTTGTTTGGGCCCAGATAGATCTTGAGTAACTACAATGGAAGAAGATGTGTTCAGTGTTCTCAGTCTCCCTATTGCATATGCTACAAGTATAATCATGGCATATCCCTCTTTTGGCTAGCATATGTTTTGGTGGGAACCTGTCCCATATGACTGTCCACAGGAAATATTTAAATTTATTTAGGGATTTTATTTTCCAGAGCCAAGAGTAGTCTTTTTTGTTATTACAAGTAATATTTGTGATTGCTTCATTTTCATGACCCAAGTTCACCCTCCGTGAACATGTCATGACAGCACCTAGTCCCTACGACTAGGTAAGCCTAACAATTTTGAAAAAGAAAGAAACAAGTGTGGAAAACTAATAAAAACCGAAGATAACATATATAAAAGTGTCTAAGATGTCGTCGGAATATACAATACAAGACTTCAAAACCGAACAACTCAAAAAACTCGGAATCTCATGAATCACAAGCTATGAATACGACTAAATACTCTAACTCCAGAATATCTAAATCAAAAGAAAAGATTGAGGGGGCTATCACTACAAGAGAGAATGGAAAAGGAATTCTCGAATTGCGGACGTGGCAGATATACTTCGAAGTCTTGGGAGAATCACCTCACCTCAAGGGTAGTAGGGCTGAGTTGAAGTACCAAGATCTGCACACGAAAAACATGTGCAAGAAAGAGCATGAGTACACCACAGCGGTACCCAATAAGTGCCAAGACTAACATTGGTCGAGTAGTGACGAGGAAGGACAGGGTCCTACCGATCATATACAATAATATATAAGGAAAAGAAGCAGTATTAAAGTAACACAGGGTAATAAGGGTAGCAACAACTATAATAGAAACAAAATAATCAGAGAAGGAAAACAACTCAACACAAAGATAGCAATCGGGGATTTCCCAGGATACCGTCCTGTAGTCCCAAATATTAATATCCAGTGGATCTCTCGGGTGTTATCCCGTAGTCCAACTCATAACACTCAGGGGATGTCCCAGAATACCACATCCGTATTCCCAAATGTAAATACTCAGTACTTAGGGAATCTGTTGGGTGCAGTCCTGTAGTTCCAATGTTAATGTGCAGGGGGATCTCCCGGAATACCACATCCATAGCCCCAAATAAACAGGCAAGGGGGATCTCCCAGGATATCCCCCGTAGTCCCAAAGTAAACACACAACAGCAACACGAAGAATATTCAATTTAATCAAATTTATACCAAGGTAAAACAGGTATTTCTAGCCTAGCATGCTACACATAAATCAAATAAGGCAGTTTGAGCAAGTAAAGCAGCTAAGTCACTTAGACATGCTTTCCTAAGCTAACAGTAGGCTTAAATTGCAATTAGTAAAAATAGGGAAGAAATATACAATTATAGTTAATGAAAATCGTTAGCACATGTACGCACTTATCACCTCACGTACAAGGCGTTTCATATATCAACAATACCAAATCCTAAGGGGAGTTCCTCCACACAAGGTTAGGCAAGTCACTTACCTCGAACCAGCTCAATCAACTCAATACCACATTTTTGCCACGAGTATCTGACTCCAAATGGCTCAAATCTATTAAAAGTAATTACATAATGTAAATATAACTTCAAGTAACTAATTCGACTAATTAATTCGAAGCTAATACACAAAATTAGGAAAATCGCCCCAAAAGCCTCCCGGGCCCACATCTCGGAATCGGGTAAAATTTAAGAATTCGAAATCCTCTAACTCTCACGAGTTCATATATACAAAAATTACTCCAATCCAACATCTAAATCTTGATCAAAACTCCAAAATTAGGCCTAAGAACTTTTCCAAATTTTTCGCCAAATTTTCACCCCAAATTCGAATTTAAAGGACATATTTAAGCATAGATTCGTGGAAATTCATTAAAATCGAGTAATAATTAGTTACCCAAAACACCCATGTGAAAATCTCTAACAAAATCGCCAATCCCAAGCTCCCAAATCAATTTCTAAAGTTTTGAAACTCAACCCTCGATTCTGCCCCTTTTCTGACCAGTGAAACTGCACCTGCGGTCTTGCTTCTGCGTAGACCAAGTCACACCTGCGACTTTTCATTAAACAAGGATTTTCGCAACTGCAACCTCCATTCCGCAAATGCAGTGCCGCTTCTGCGATGCCTGGGCCGCATCTGGGGCCAATTCCAATTATGCCCAAGACCGCATCTGTGACTAGCCACACGCTGCTGCAGGCCCGCACATGTGGTCCCCAATCCGCAGGTGCGGTTATGATAGAACTTCAGTAGCTGAAGTTCCTTCCAAACCTTCCAAATATCTACCGTCAACCTTCCGAAATCATCCCGAGGCCTCCGGGACCTCAACCAAAAATACGAACATGTCATATACCACTATTCAAACTTGTACAAATCCTCGGAATACTCAAAACAATGCCGAAATCCCAAATCACCCTCGGATTCAAGCCTAAGGATTTCCAAAACTTCCAATTTCCGCTTTTGATCAAAAAGTCTTTCAAACCTAGTCCGAATCACCTGAATATTTGCACACACATCCCAAATGGAACAACGCTCCAACTTCCAAAATTCCATTCCGACCTCGATATCAAAATCTCACTATCGAATCGGAAACTTCAAAATTTCAATTTTCGGCCTTTCAAGCCTAATTAAGCTACGGGCCTCTAAAACACAATCCGAACATGCCCCTAAGCGCAAAATCACCCAACGCAGCTAACAGAATCGACGAAATTCCATTCTGAGGCCGTATTTACACTGCTTCGACTATGGTCAAAATTCTAAATCTTAAGCTCCAAAACTCAAAACGAATCCTCCCAACAACTCACAATAGCAGAAACAAACACGGGGAATGCAGTTAATAGGGGAACAGGGCATTAATTCTTAAAATGACCGGGCGGGTCATTACATTCTCCCCCTCTTAAAACATTCGTTCATCCTCAAACGAGTATAGAGACATAAGTAAAGTAGTGAAAAGATGAGGGTAACGGCTGTGCATATCCTGCTCGATCTTCCAAGTCGCCTCCTCGACCGGCTGACCCCGCCACTGAACCTTCACTGATGCAATGTTCTTCGACCTCAGCTTTTGAACATGCTAATCCAATATCGCTACTGGCTCATCAGCATAAGATAGATCCTTGTCCAACTGGACTGAACTTAAATCCAACATGTTCCACAAATCACTGTGATACCTTCGGAGTATCAAAACATGGAATACCGGATGAACCCCTGTCAAGCTAGGAGGTAAAGCAAGCTCATAAGCAACCTTTCTAACACGCTGCAATATCTCAAAAGGCCCAATAAACCTTTGACTCAATTTCCCTTTCTTCCAAAATCTCATGACACCCTTTGTAGGCAAAACCCGTAGCAAGACCCGCTCTCCAACCATATAGGAAACATCACGAACCTTCCGGTCCGCTTAACTCTTCTGTCTGGACTGGGCTGTACGGAGTCTATCCTGAATCACCTTATCCTTCTCCAAAGCATCATGTACCAAGTCTGTGCCCAATAATCTAGCCTTGCCCGGCTCTAACCAACCCACCGGGGATATACACCGCTTAAAATACAAGGCATCATACGGTGCCATCTAAATTCTGGACCGATAGATGTTGTTGTAACCAAACTCAGTCAGTGGCAAAAACCGATCCCAAGAACCTCCAAACTCTATCACACACGCACGGAGAATATCCTCAAGAATCTTAATAGTGCGCTCGAACTATCCGTCCGTCTGGGGGTGAAATGTTGTGCTCAACTCTAGCCGAGTGCCCAACTCATGTTGTACAGCCCTCCAAAACTGTGATGTGAACTGAGTAGCTCTGTCTAAATAATGGAAACTAGAATACCGTGCAGATGGACAATCTCTCGGATATAAATCTCCGCCAACCGTTCTGAAGAATAGGCGGTACACATAGGAATGAAATGCGCGGACTTGGTCAGCCGATCCACAATCACCCAAATGGCATCGAACTTTATCAAAGTATGTGGGAGCCCAACTACGAAGTCCATGGTGATCCGCTTCCACTTCCACTCCGGAATCTCTATCTGCTGAAGTAATCCACCCGGCCTCTAGTGCTCATACTTTACCTGCTGACAATTGAGGCACCAAGCTACAAACCCATTTATATCCTTCTTCATCCGCCTCCACCAATAGTGCTGTCTCAAATCCTGATACATCTTTACGGCACTCAGATGGATGGAATACTGCAAACTATGGGCCTCCTCTAGAATAAAGTCTCGAAACCTATCAACATTGGGTACACAAACCCTACCCTGCATCCTCAAAACCCCATCATCACTAATGGTAACATCTCTGGCATCACCCTACAGGACCTTGTCCCTGAGGGCACGAAAATGAGGGTCATCAAAGTGATTCTCCCTAATACGATCAAACAAGAAAGACCGAGAAATCACACAAGCAAGGACTCGACTAAGCTCCGAAAGATCCAATCTCACAAACTAGCTAGCTAAGGCCTGAACATCCATCGCCATGGGCCTCTCCGCTGTTGGTAGATAAGCCAAACTCTCCGCTCGGTAACTCAAAGCATCGGCCACCACATTGGCCTTGCCCGAGTGATACAAGATAGCGATATCATAGTCCTTCAGCAGCTCTAACCACCTCCTCTAGCGCAAATTAAGGTCCTTCTAAACAAATGTTGCTAACTTCGATGATTAGTATAAATCTCATAAGGCACACCGTACAAATAATGACGCCAGATCTTTAAGGCGTGAACAATAGCAGCTAACTAAAGATCATGGAAAGGATAGTTGTGACGACCCGGCCTGTTGTCACATGAGTTACCGCCCCGTTTCCCCCATATTATGTTTCTCTATGATTTAATATCAGTATTTGAGTTGATTAGATAGAGTTGGATTGGTTTTAGTTGGAAATGATGCATTTAGCCTCTTAGAAGAAGCTTGTTTTGGAAAAATCAACCGGAAGTTGACTATATAGTTAGAGGGCTCGGATGTAAATTCTGGTGATTTGGTTAGTTTCGAGGGATGATTTCTGACTTAGGAGTGCGATCGGAATTGAATTTGGAGGTCCGAAGTAGAATTAGGCTTGAATTGGCGAAGTTTGAATTTTGGCGGATTCCGGTTGATAGGTGAGATTTTGATCCGAGGGTCGAAATGGAATTCCGAGAGTTGTAGTAGCTCCGTTAGGTGATTTTGGAGATGTTTGCAAATTTTCAGGTCATTCGGACATCGTTTGGTCGGGTTTTTGATCAAATGCGCATTTTCGAAGTTTTGAAGAAACTTAGGCTTGAATCCGATGAAATTTGATGGTTTTAGTGTTGTTGGATGTGTTTTATGATTGGAACAAGTTTGAATAACGTGATAGGATGTATTGGTATTTTTGGTTGAGGTCCCGGGGGCCTCGGGGTGATTTCGGATGGCTAACGGGATGAAATTTGGAGTTTGGAGACTGCTGAAGGGTTCTGGTATCTGGCATTTTTGCTTCTGCGGAAATGGACCGCAGAAGCAGTTTCGCAGAAGCGAAAGGGAAGTCACAGAAGCGGAACATGGAGCTTGGGCAGCTTCCGCAGAAGCGGAAGTCGCATAAGCGATATTTTTCCGCATAAGCGAAAGTCGCAGAAGCGACATTTGTATCGCAGAAGCGGAAATTGGCCTGGGCAGAAAGGTTAAGTTCTGGAAATGGGACTTCGTTCCCATTTCCCATTTTTGATGATTTGGAGCTCGGTTAAGGCGATTTTTGGTACGATTTTCATAGAGAACAACGGGGTAAGTGTTCTTAACTAAATTTTGGTTGTATAACTTGAATCTATTACGAGTTTTAGTGTTTAATCAGAGAATTTTGCTGGAAAAGGGTAGAAAATCCTCTTGGATAGAATCAAGGATTTGAGGGTCGAAATGATATGGGAATTGAATGATTTTTACATGTTTATACTCATGGCGAGATAAGGAAGCCGGTGATGTAAATTTTATAATTTTTCGAGACGTGGGCCCGGGGCTCGGGTTTTGCTAGTTTTGGGATTTTTGCTTTATTTCGATTGTTTTCGATTGGGTGTTGTCCCATTGGTATGTTGTGATGTATTCGCTCTGTTGTTGGTCTGATTCGACGCGCGTGGAGGCCAATTTGAGGGGTAAAGGCGACGCGAGCGAGGAATTTCATCAGTTCGAGGTGAGTAATACTTGTAAATGATATCCTGAGGGTTTGAAACCCCGGATTTGCACATTGTAGTGCTGTATTGAGGTGACTTACACGGCGGATATGAGCGTGGGGTAGAGCACCATTGGGGATTGTGACTTGGTCCGTCCCGGTTGTTGATTTTTACTGTGTAGTTGACTGAAACTACTTGTTATCATCATAGTTTAGACTGATTGCTATGTTTGGGCTTTGTGCCAACTACGTGAATCCTTCGGGGATTGAGATTTCTGTTTTAGCATATCTTGCATATCATTTGGCTTCAGTCCAAGGTTTTAAATACTGTTTTGCAACCTCAGCCATATTTCTAAGTTTTGAATACTCAAATGATACTTTAAATACTATTTCGGGCTGAGAATTACTGTTTTATAGATGCCCAAGGGGTTTATAATGTTTTTTGGACTCTGCATGGATCGGGCTGCGCCCCGCAGTAGTGACTTGAAACAGTGGTAACAATGGCACTGTATGATGTGACTTGAAATAGTGGTAATAATGGCACTGTATGATGTGACTTGAAACAGTGGTAACAATGACACTGTATGATGTGACTTGAAACAATGGTAATAATGTCACTGTATGATAAAAATTGGTCAGATAACATTGACTGGCCAGTATATTGCGCTTGGGCTATAGGAGCCCCTCCCGGAGTCTGTACATACCCCTAGTGAGTGCCGTCGACGATAAATAAATGGAACGGGCTGCACGCCGCAGCGGGTACTAGAGTGTACCGTCATATGCATTGCATTGCACTCATGCATTTGTTCTTATTTTGTAATGCTGTCATGGCATTCAACACTCATATCATTGGCATCTATGCTATTTCTTACACTGTTTACCAGATACCCTGGTGTTATTTGTTAATGGAGTGTTGTGCCCGAGAGGCCGATGTTGTACTTTGTGAGTTGGGAGCGAGCCCGCGGGACTGATACTGTACTGAGAGGTTGATATTGAGCTCGAGGGGCAGATTTCTGATTATTTCCTACTTGTTGAAATTATTTTTGCAACTGTTGAAAAGGAATATTTTCAAAAGAGGTTTTCACTGAGCCTAGATGTTTTCTAAAGGATTTCACGATTTTACTGTTCTTCAAAAAAAAAAGGGTTGTACTGTTCTATATAGCAGGATGGAGTGCCTTACGTGATTTCTTGCTTTCAGTTATTATTTACTTTTATTACTCACTGAGTTGGAGTACTCACTTTACTCCCTGCACCTCGTGTGCAGATGCAGGTACTTGACCACCCGGTAGCGAGTTTTGAGTTGTTTGAAGATTTGTTCTCATAGCGAGTTTTGAGTTGTTTGAAGATTTGTTCTCATGGCTGAGTCAGGTGACCGCTAGCGTCCGCAGCACCAGATCTTCTTCCTTATTTTATGTTGTTCCTGTTACTTTCAGACTTTGTTCCTATTTCCGGACTTGTAGTATTTTAGAGAACTCTGTAGTAGCTCATGACTAGTGACACCTTGATATCGGGCTGTGACGGGATGGTTCCCTATTGTTATCATTGTTTTTCGCGCTTTTGGTCATGCTTATCATGTTTTAGTTTTATAAATGTTAAATAACTGTTAAAATAAAGCGTTTGTTTTGTTGGCTGGCCTTGTCTTCACGAAAGGCGCCAGCACGACCGGGTTTGGGATTTGGGTCGTGACAAGTTGGTATCAGAGCCTAAGTTATTAGGTGTCACGAGTCATGAGCAGGTTTAGTAGAGTCTCGCGGATCGGTACGGAGACATCTGTATTTATCCTCGAGAGGCTGCAGAACCTTTAGGAAAACTTTACTTTCTTGGAATTCTTATCGTGCATACTTGATTGAGCTTGAGATGTAACTCTTGAAATTCCTTCCACACGTTTGAATGGGCATGTGAGCGCTCAGTATTGTATATGCCTTGATGGCTTGTAATTCCCCCGATCAAGGGGCGAGATGTAGTCTCCGTGAGTTTGATGTTGGGCCAGTTTGGAGGACTTGAGGCTGGATCTTTGCCCATGTCTTGGTAGTGACGAAGAAGTCTACTGGATAGTAGGTGAACTGTTAAGTGGTTCGTTTCCTATTGTGATCTGTTGTGTAGCCCCGAGTTATGAGCGCGTGAAGAATATTTTTCGTGTCTCCTATTTGGAAAGTAAGGTGCATTACATATGGAGGTATGAGTTCAGACTCAGGAAGACTAAATGACTGTGTAACGTATATAATGGTGGAAGGTGTGCTGAAATACTAAATTGAGGCGAAGCAGGTGGGTTATCTGCTGCGGGGGTTTCTTAAGGGGTACGATTTTTATGTATATTGTTAGAAGATCTCATGTATAATTGAAAGGTACGTGTTATAATTTGAATATTTGGGTCACTTCAGAGAGTGGACTCAGCTGATATGGGGATAAATACGAGGTTTGTAGAGGATTTCAGTATCCGAGGATCTGTGTTTTCATAAACTAGTGAATGGTTTGAGTTAATCTCGCTATAATATGGTGGCATCATTAGAGTAAAAGTATTATGGGTTATTAAATGTGTCCTGATAGATGGCTTCGAGCCAAGTTGGGGAGGTTGCTGTTGATTAGCTGATCGTACGGTTATGTGCTATGTTGTTTCCGTTTTGAAGTATGCTGGCGGATCAGTCCTGGTTGTAGAAAATGAGCCGAGGATGGCACGAGTGAAGCAAAATTTTTATAAAGGTTATATGGTGCTTCGTAGATGTGAGGAAATAATAGGATGTCTTGAACTGTTGATGATAAAGAATGCTCAGTGTATAGAGAAAAGAGATGTCCGTTCGTATTGGGATGAGATCATATCCTACGGTGTCAAAGTGCTAATAAGGCACGAGTGGTTCTGTTCTTTAAGTCAGATAAATTACAGTTGTGTAAGAGTGAATGACTCTCAAGAATGGTTTTATTGTGTCCAAGATTTGACATGCA
>MU717523.1:17107-52757 GCA_026770625.1 Nicotiana glauca | reverse complement strand
TGTTGAGGGATAGGTTGAATCTATCATTATTGAGCTTGTTAGTGATCTGGGGAGATCTATGAGTTGTTGTTTCGGTTCTGCGAGGCGTTGTGATTTTTAGACTGTGGGCACATATAGTGCGGTGCTATCGAGATTCATAGTGAAAGTGGAGGGGGAAGGACCTCAGTTGTGTTTGAGTTTTGTAGCTCACAATGCTATATGTGGATATTGTATGCACTCAGTATGCTTACGACTGGTACTCGGTATTTTGTTGTAATGAGCAAATTTGGCTCGATGTGCTCTCCTTATGTGAGATATATGTATGGATCGGGTGGCACGCCGCCACGGGTATGTCATTTGGATCGGGTTGCACGCCGCAACAGTGTGATGTTCAGAATAGCTTTCCATATGTTACCTTGCTTCCTGGTTTCTGAAGAGTTTGAGTTACAGCTCTTTCATTTGAGTCATTATCATGATTCGAGTATGTTCAGACCGCCCATCATTGGTGCGTGTATTACGCCAGTTGTGGCTTAGGCGTGTGATGATGTGTCATATCACCAAAGTAGTGTGTTGGACCCGAAGTGATCGTTGGGGGTCATTAATGAACATGATCGGATTTGATTTCAGCTTGTTGGAAGGATAATATCGAGGTTCAAGTTTATTCTGAATATTGACATGAGGTTCTGATTTTGAGTATGATTTCGAAAATCTGCAGTGGTATTAGTCAAAGAGGGAGTGATTTCATGAATGGTTGATCTGAGAAATGGCTACGGTTTGCCGTGTGTTTCATTGTCATTGATAGGATATGAAGTGTTGGAATGGGGCTTTAGCTATAGAGAGGTTTCTATCGATATATGGTTTTTGTGGACAGCTGCTGTGAATAAGAGTTATCGTTTCAGGTGCCGGATTATATGGTATGTCATGTGATTTCATTTGAGGATGCGAGTATGGGTTGTTATAGCTGGTTCGGGACTATTCAAAGTATAGGTGCGAGGTTTGATCGTGTTGATGGTTTCAGAAGTGAAAAAGTAGTTCGGTGAATTATGGGTTAGACTGGATTGCGTAATTTCAGCCATATCATGTTGTCAGATCTATAAGAGATAGGGTGACGAGGGATCACCCCGGTTGTATGCTTGGTAAGGTCATTTAGCTATCGGTTGGCTTCTAGGACAACTCTGGGTACGCTCGAGGACGAGCGTTTGTCTAAGTTGGGGAGGATGTGACGACCCAGCCCGTTGTCACGTGAGTTACCGCCCCGTTTCCCCCATATTATGTTTCTCTATGATTTAATATCAGTATTTGAGTTGATCGGATAGAGTTGGATTGGTTTTAGTTGGAAATGAGGCATTTAGCCTCTTAGAAGGAAGCTTGTTTTGGAAAAGTCAACCGGAAGTTGACTATATAGTTAGAGGGCTCGGATGTAAATTCCGGTGATTTGGTTAGTTTCGGGGGATGATTTGTGACTTAGGAGTGCGATCGGAATTGAATTTGGAGGTTCGAAGTAGAATTAGGCTTGAATTGGCGAAGTTTGAATTTTGGCGGATTCCGGTTGATAGGTGAGATTTTGATTTGAGGGTCGGAATGGAATTCCGAGAGTTGTAGTAGCTCCGTTAGGTGATTTTGGAGATGTGTGCAAATTTTCAAGTCATTCGGACATCGTTTGGTCGGGTTTTTGATCAAATGCGTATTTTTGAAGTTTTGAAGAAACTTAGGCTTGAATCCAATGAATCACTTCGTGCAGGAGGTGAACTAGATATTGGAGGTGCATAATAAGGCTCCTGATGTCTAGGAGGAGCTAGAATACCACTGGATACTGAAAGAGCTGAAAGAATGGGGCAACTCATATAACCCCTACCATAACAAACTGTATCTGGGGCACGGGCACCAGAATAATGGCCCGACTCTCGAGACCTCTTGGCCTTTCTCTACTCTCTATCCCGAGCATGCATACCCTTTACTCTACTAGCAATGCTCACCACCTGGTAATAAGAAATATCCATCTCCAACTTTCGAGCCATACTAGACCTGAGGTTGGGAATGAGCCCCTCAATAAACTGGCGAACCTTCTCGCGAACAGTAGAAACCAAAGTTGGGGCATCTCTAGCCAAATCAATGAAACAGACAGCATACTCTGAGACAGTTATAATGCCCTAGCGCAAATGATCAAACTCTGCGTGCCATGCGTCCTTGAGGCTCTGAGGAACATACTCTCTTGTGAACATATCTGAAAACTGAGTCCAAGTAAGGGAAGCTGCCTTATCCGAACTGTCTAACTCATACACACGCCACCACTGATAGACAGCTCCTAGAAGGTTGAAGGTAGTGAAGGAAACCTCGCTCGATCTGAATATACCTATGGTACGGAGGATATAGTATCACTCCTCTAGAAATCCCAAAGCATCATCTGATGCTAGTCCACTGAATGTAGGAGGCTGATATTTCTTGAACTTCTCAAGCCTCTTTTGCTCATCCTCTGAAGCTACTGCCCTCTCCTTGGGGTGAGCTGGGGCTACAGGATATGCCGGTATAATCTCTGGGACCTGCTCAACATGCACTCGCTGTTCAAGAATACGGGCGGCAGGAGTCTATGCTCCTCCCCCGGCCTGAGATGTGGATGCAATAAGGGGAAGCAACCCTGCCTGAGCTAGAGTGGTGTACATACTCATAAATTGCGCAAGAGTCTCCTAGAGAGATGGAGGAGGAGTAGTAGTAGGCGTGTCACGTGACTGGGCTCTAGCTGGAACTTCTAGTGGCTCGTCGGTAGCAGCTCGCACGGGTGCTCTAGCTGCACCGCGTGCGCGTCCTCAGGCTCTACCCCGGCCCCGAACTCTGACGTCTCTCGCAGGGGGCGCGGGTGTCTGGTCACCTCCAGTAGCACGTGTCCTCACCATCTATGAGAGAATAGAAGATAGAAGTTTAGAATTTTGATACCAAAAAATCTTGCACGATAAGGAATTCAAATGAAGTGAAATTTTCTTAATAGTTACATAGCCTCTCATGGATAAGCACAAACGTCTCCGTACCGATCCGCAAGACTCTAATAAACCGGCTTATGATTCATGACTCCTATAAACCTAGAGCTCTGATACCAACTTGTCACGACCCAAGTTTGCCCCCCGTGAACATGACGTGACGGCACCTAGTCCCTACGACTAGGTAAGCCTAACAATTTCGAAAAAGAAAGAAACAAATACGGAAAATTAATAAAAATCGAAGATAAAATATATAAACGTGTTTAACATGCTTCTCGGCATATACAATACAAGACCTCAAAATCGAACAACTCCCAAAACCCGGAATCCTATGAATCACAAGCTGTGAATACGACAAAATTCTCTAACTCCGGAATGTCTAAATCAAAAGAAAAGAAAGAAGGGGCTATCATTACAAGAGAGAATGGAAAGGGACTCCTTGGTCTGCGGATGCGGCAGATATACCTCAGAGTCTCTGGAGAATCGCCTCACCTCGCCCCACGGTTAGTAGGGCTGAGTCGAAGTACCTGGATCTGCACACGAAAAATATGTACAGGAAAGGGTATGAGTACACCACAACAGTACCTAGTAAGTGCCAAGCCTAACCTCGGTCTAGTAGTGACGAGAAAGGTCAGGGGCCTACTGGTCATATATAATAATATATAAGGAAAAGAAGCAATATTAAAGTAACAGGGGGTAATAAGGGTAGCAACAACTACAGCAGAAACAAAATAATCAGAGAATGAATACAACTCAACACAGAGATAACAACCGGGGATCTCCTAGGATACCGTCCTGTAGTTCCAAATATAAATATCCAGTGGTTCTCTCGGGTGTCGTCCAGTAGTCCAACTCATAACGCGCAGGGGATCTCCCAGAATACCACATCCGTAGTCCCAAATATAAATACTCAGTACTGAGGGAATCTATCGGGTGCAGTCCCGTAGTTCCAATGTAAATGTGCAGGGGGATTTCCCGGAATACCACATCCGTAGTCCCAAATAAATAGGCAAGGGGGACCTCCCGAGATATCGCTTGTAGTCCAAAAGTGAACACACAGTAGCAACACGAAGAATATTCAATTCAATCAAATTTTACCAAGGTAAAACAGGTATTTCTAGCCTAGCATGATGCACATAATTCAAATGAGGCAGTATGAGAAAGTAAAGCAGTTAAGTCACTTAGACATGCTTTCCTAAGCTAACAGTAGACTTAAATTGCAATTGGTAAAAACATGGAAGAAATATACAATTATAGTTACTTAATTAAAATCGAAATTTCAACAATTAGCACATGTACGCACTCGTCACCTTATGTACAAGACATTTCATATATCAACAATACCAAATCCTAAAGGGAGTTCCCCCACACAAGGTTAGGCAAGCCAGTTACCTCAAACCAGCTCAATCAACTCAATACCACATTCTTGCCATGAGTATCCGACTCCAAATGGCCCAAATCTATTCAAAGTAATTGCATAATGTAAATATAACTTCAAGTAACTAATTAATTCGAAGATAATACGCAAAATTAGGAAAATCGGCAAAAAAGCCTCCCGGGCCCACGTCTCAGAATCGGATAAAATTTATGAATTGGGAAACCTCACAGTCTCACAAGTTCATATATACAAAAATTACTCCAATCCGACATCAAAATCTTGACCAAAACTCCAGAATTAGGCCTAAGAACTTTACAAATTTTCAGCCCAAATTCAAATTTAAAGGATAGATTTAAGCATAGATTCGTGGAAATTAATCAAAACCGATTAAGAATTACTTAACAAAACATCCAGGTGAAAATATCTCCCAAAATCGCCAATCCCGAGCTCCCAAATAAATTTCTAAGATTTTGAAACTTAACCCTCGATTCTGCCCTTTTTCTGACCAGTAAAACCACATCTGCGGCACTGGGACCACACCTGCAGTCCTGTTTCTGCGTAGACCAAGTCACACCTGCGACTTTTCATTTCACAAGGATTTTCGCACATGCGACCTCCATTCCGCAGATGTGGTGCCGCTTCTACGATGCCTGGGCCGCATCTGCGGCCCATTCTTATTATATCCCAGACCACATCTGCGACTAGCCACACGCTTCTGCGGGCCTGCACCTACGGTCCTCAATCCGCATGTGCGGTTATGACAGAACTTCAGCAGTTGAAGCTGCTTCCAAACCTTCCAATTTTCTTCCGTCAACCTTCCAAAATCATCCCGAGGCACCCATGACCTCAACCAAAAATACGAACAAGTTATATACCACTATTCAAACTTGTACCAATTCTCAGAACACTCAAAATAATGCCGAAATACCAAATCACCCTCGTATTCAAGCCTAAGGATTTCCAAAACTTCCAATTTCCGCTTTTGATCAAAAAGTATATCAAACCTAGTCCGAATAACCTGAATTTTGCACACACATCCCAAATGACACAACAGACCTACTCCAACTTCCAGAATTCCATTCTGACCCCGATATCAAAATCTCACTATCGAACTGGAAATTTTAAATTTTCAATTTTCGACATTTCAAGCCTAATTAAGCTACGGACCTCCAAAACATAATATGAACACGCCCCTAAGCTCAAAATTACCCAACAGAGCTAACATAATGATGAAGTTCCATTCCAAAGTCGTCTTTACACTGCTCCAACTACGGTCTAAATTCTAAAGCTTAGCTCTCATTTAGGGACTAAGTATCCCAAAACACTCTGAAACGCAAAACGAATCCTCCCAACAACTCACAATAGTCGAAACAAATACGGGGAATGCTGTTAATAGGTGAACGGGGCGTTAATTCTTAAAACGATCGGCCGAGTCATTACATTCGTAATCAGCCTTGATAAAGAAGCCCTTTGAGTCCCAAGCATACGAGTCAGCAGTGGGCGTATTTTGCTTTATGTTAGTGCAATTGATTTTTGAGACTATTTCTTAGGGGGTAATTCAAAGGATAAGTCTCTAAGGTCAAAAAATTCTATTTTTGATAATGCAGGCGAGATTTAGGTTTAGTTCCCAAGCATGAATGGGACCTTGAATATAGTCTCTAGAGCTCCTAGTTGATTTATCCATTTATCTTGCCATAAATTGATGGACATCCCGTTTCCTACTAGCCATTTGGTGCTGGCATTGCAAATTACAGAGCCCTTCCTAATGACTTTCCAAGCGTGAGAGCTTATATTTTTGCTTTTTCTATGGTCATAACTAGATAGAGTTATGACCCATAGAGACTCTTTCTCTTTTCTATATCTCCAAGCTAAAGCCACATTGAAGGAGGAGTTTTTTCAATGGGTGTTAGGAATGCCCAAGCCCCTTTGCTTTTTAGGCATTGTGACTTTGCTCCATCTAACAAGGTGTCATTTTTTTATCCGTGCTACCTCATAGGAAGTTTATTTGGATTGATTCTATCTTATTGAGGGTTGTTTTGGAGTGGTCATATATTTGCATGATGTGGTTAGGGATTGCAGCTAAGGTTGCTTTGATGAGGGCTGACCTACAAGCCATATTAAGAAACTTAGTTTTCCAACCTTTTAGTCTAATGTTCATCCGATCTAGAATGAATTGGAAGTCTTTTTTGGTAGGAGTGGCATTGGGTATAGGAAAACCTAGGTACTTTTCAAAATTATTGGTATATCTCATTGAAAAATAATTACTAATATGGTCTTTATAGTTCGTAGGGGTATTCCTAGAGAACACAATTTTTGATTTACCAAAATTGATAGATTGTCCTGTCAGCTTCACAGAATTTGTTGATCGTGTTTATAATCGAGTTGTAACGTTTTTTGTTGGTTTCCATCTACATCAGTCTATTTTGTGGTCAATCAATCTAGAGAGCATTTCCATACATATGATAAAGATATACGGGAAAAGGGGGTCTCCCTGTCTAATACCGCTTGAGGGTTCAAAGAATTCAATTTTAGAGCCGTTGATTAGAATTGTTTTGTGGTGGTGGTAGAGACACAAGACATTATAAGCTCAATAAGGTTAGGAGGGAAGTGAAAATAAGTGAGAGAATTTAACAAAAGACCATTCAATTTTGTCAAAGACTTTTTCTAGGTCGATTTTGATCATCATTTTGGATTTTTTACCCTTAGTTTTCCTGAGGTGGTCTAGCACCTCATTTATGACTAGGGCATTATCAGCAGCTCTTCTGTTCTTGATAAAGCTAGTTTGGGTAGGGTGGATGAGATTATCTAGGAAGGGCTTAATGCGATTAACAATTATCTTAGTGACGACCTTATAAGTCGTGTTGCACAGGCTTATAGGTCTAAATTGCAAAATCGTTTCAGCATTTTGACATTTGGGAATGAGGAAGACTAAGGTGCTATTTATTCTTTTAAGCATTCTTTTGGATTGGAATGAGTCTTGGCAGAAATTTATGAGATGTTTGCTTGTCAATATTTATGGCAACAGAAAGGGTGAAGCCTATCCGGTCCCGAAGATTTGCAGGGTTTGAAAAAATCCAGCGCCACTTTTATTTCTTCTATACAGTGGATACTACTTAGGTTTGGGTGGTCTTGGTCTCTAATTTATGTAGTGTAGGACATGTAGATATTATTAAGCATGGATTGATTATGACCCGTAGTGTAAATGTTTTGGTAATAGTTAATAATTAGGTCTTTGATGAGGTTTTGATCTTGAAACAAGTTCCCTGCTTCATTTTTTAGACAAATGATTCTATTTTTCCTTCTTCTTTGTAATGTGGTAATATGGAAGAACTTTATGTTAGCGTCTCTGTCCTGAATCCACTGCACCCTAGATTTGAGCTTCCAAAATTCCTCCTCCTGCATGAGTACTAAGTTATAATAATGTAGGAGTTCATTTTCCAAATTTATGAGGAATTGACTATGGGGTTAATCTAGGGAATTCTGGATACCTTTTAATCTAGCTAGGATTTTGTTTTTCCGTTTAAAAATATTACCAAAAGTATTTTTGTTCCATTCAATTGCCTTAGAACAGAAATTGTCTATGGCTTTGGTTATATTTGGTTGGTCTAACCATGAATTATTACTCTCTCTTGTTCTTCTACTTTTATTGTTTTATTACATTAACTTTTTCTTCTTCTAAATTTGTCTTTGAAATAAATAGTTTAGTAGTGTTTTTTTGTATTTTTAATGAATAAAATTAATATGATCAATTTTATTATTAATTAATGTTATAGATTTTTTTTAGTACATGTAAAACCAACCAAAAAAAAAATTAATCAAAGTGGCTCGGAGAGAAAGAGTAATGTTTTAGGGACTATTTTTGGGATTGCTCGAATAAAAAGAGTAAGCGTCAAAGGAAGTCACCCCTGTAGTGTTTAACTCAGTCCAGCCAATCTCCGGCTTGATTTCCAACTCTCCAATTTCTTCATGGCTTCTGGTGAGGCTTTTCCTTCTTCATCTTTACAAGCAGACAACTTCATTCATGTATTCTGGGACGAGGGCATGCTGAAACATGACACAGGAACTGGTGTTTTCGATACAGGAATGGACCCCGGTTTTCTTGATGTTTTGGAAAAGCACCCAGAAAATGCAGACAGGGTAAAGAACATGTTGTCCATTCTCAAAAGGGGTCCTATTTCACCTTTCATTTCCTGGAACCATGGCCGCCTTGCTCTTATCTCTGAATTGTTATCTTTCCACACGCAAGGTAACCCACTTGAACTTCCTTTTCAAGATATCTTTTTTCTGTATAAACTTTTGATTTCTACAATTCTACGTGTTTTAGTTGAGTATATTGCTCTATCTACGATAGTCTAGACTAGATTGTTACTCCACTCTCCCAAATTTGACTAATTTTTGTAGTGAAATATCATAAATGTTTGTCTTGACGATAACATTATAAGTATTAGATTTATAAAATCCCAAGTAAAGTTTAACGGGATCGACCATTTGGAAGTGAAAGATAGAATCTTTTAGGTAAAGCTTAAACTTTTAGGCATTTCTACCTATAAGATTCTGAGTTGTGAAGAGGGGATTGAAGTTTATATGAAAGTTGCTACATTTTTTATAGAATTAGGAACCCTATTGTGGTGTGAAATTTAAGCTTACAAATGCAGAATCTCGTATGACCGAGGACGTGAATTTCATTCTAATTGGGAAATTGATAAGTGTGATAATTCTTAAAGCCAAAAGAATCGTCAAAGATCATTAAGGTAATTACCACGAAAAATGAAGCTAGTAATATAGTTTCACGTCCAGATTATCTTCTAGTGCTTGTTACGACATTTTGAAAATTGAATTAAATATCAAATTGAAGGCATATGGATTTATTCTGAGCTGCTAAAGCAGGAGTAGCACAATCAATACGGTTAAACAGAATGCAATTACGGAAAAGGAAGTAAGGATAGGACATTATAACCAACTTAAGGGGTTGATTGGTTTGAAGGAATTGGAAAAAACGAAGGGGTTGATTGGTTTAAAGGAATAGAAAGAAATGGAATTAATGCAGAAAGGTAGTGCATATCGAAGTTAAATTATTTAGCTTTATTTACATCCTAACCAATAAATCCGTAGTAATTATGGATAATGTAAGACACTCTAGCATATTGAATCAGTATGGTTAGTCAAGCACGCGAACCTTCATAAAAAAAACCTGGATAATCACTCGAGTAAATATAGAACATGAGAAGATACATAAACTTTAGGTATATTATATCATGAGTTGGCTTTTAGTAGATCCAAACGCTATTCTGGAATCTATTCTCAATCCATAATGTAAGCCACTAAGCTTTTTCATTTTTAATTTGTCAGAATATGTAAATGAACTAATTGAAGCTGATAGAAACGGTGGGAAAGAATTATGTGGAGGGACATTCTTAAATCCTGGGTCATGGGATGCAGCACTTCTTGCTGCTGGTACTACATTATCAGCTATGCAGCATATAATTGATGGACACGGGAAATTTGCATATGCATTGGTCAGACCACCTGGTCATCATGCACAACCTACTCAAGCTGATGGTTACTGCTTCCTTAACAATGCCGGTCTAGCTGTACAACTGGCTCTAGATAGTGGTTGTAGAAAAGTTGCTGTCCTTGACATTGATGTTCATTACGGGAATGGAACAGCAGAAGGATTTTATCGTTCTGATAAAGTTCTTACGATCTCCCTTCATATGAATCATGGTTCTTGGGGCCCCTCTCATCCACAGAGTGGAACTATCGATGAGCTTGGTGAAGGTGTAGGTTTTGGGTATAACCTGAATATACCATTGCCAAATGGAACTGGGGACGAAGGGTATGGTTATGCCGTGCAACGTTTAGTTGTTCCTGCTATAGAGAAATTTGAGCCTGATATGATGGTTTTGGTTGTTGGGCAGGACTCAAGTGCTGTAAGTGCACTATCTTATTGCAGTTCAATGTTTTGTATTTTGTGATGGAATTTGAAAGGTATGTTGAAGTAAAGTTCATTAATCAATGCAATATCATCTTAAAAATGTGAAAAGAAGGCATATTCAGACATGAAAGATAGTTGTCGATTTGTGATTGGTGTTAGCACACACGCATGCTTCAAATAATATTTATGCGATAAGATTTGCAGATTAAATTCCATATCTCAAAGGTTGTTTCTCTGCAGAATTGTCGATCGACTGTTCATTTGTTACTGGTCATAAAAACCCAATGCTTTTTCACAAAAAAAAAAAAAAGCACCCCTTGTTTCCCCAAGGTTATTCTCTCTTGTTTTTTTTTCTTTCTAAAATATTTCTGAAGGTTTCTTTTGTCTAATTTTATATGGACTATAATTTTGGTCAAAGACTGTATTATGGTATCTGGTCATTGCCTTCCAAATCCATCTGTTGTTTCTTCTTACCTTCTAATGCATGTTCAAAATATATATATATTTTTTTGATTTGCACCGGGTGTCCGAGTCTCTAAGAGCCTCGACTAATCCCGGGGGTGCACATGCCATCGGCAAGGAGTTTCCCGCAACATGTTCAAAATATTTAAGTATGCAGATTATGCTTATTGTTCATAATATGAAACTAGTCTGGCTATGTTAGCACGCTGAGATGGAGAGCATACAGCATTGGGAAAGATATCCAGTTTGTAATAATCACAAGGACCTTGCCTCTAAGTTTCAATATTCTTTTGACCTCTCTTAACTATTTTGTACATTAATGACATTGATAAGAGACTTCATCTTATAAGTACCATCATATGTTGAAGGAAAATATTGAAAAAGTATTTATATTTTGATATATATATATATATATATATATAGTCTCTCTACCTTTATAAGGTAGGGGTAAGGTCTGTGTACACACTACCCTCCCCAGACCCCATTTGTGGAATTACATTGGTTTTTTTTGTTTTATAAAACAAAAATATGGTTTTTACTTGACCTTTTTAAAAGTTGTTACTAAGCCTTCGATTTGCTTTCAGTTTTTGTTTTCGCATTACCAGAACTTTGTGACATCATCTAAAAGGCAATGTCACTAAGGATGTAAGTTAACAATAAGAAGATAATAATCTTTGAACATGGGGGAACAGGAGGGATGGTCTTTGCATTTTATGACAAACTACCGGGAAGTTGAGCATATTTTATGCTTTTTTAGTTTTTTATAAGAGAGTTGGATATCTTGATAGGTAAGATTTTTCCCATATTGTTCTTCAAGAAGTAAATTACTACAGTATTTCAAACTCAAGATAGGAATGTTAGTTCTAAAAGCTCTATGCACTAGTGTTAACATCTCAGAGATACAAATAATCACATTCTCTTTACATCATGGTAGTAAATCTGCTGTCATAGAGCTATCATATTATGCTAACTCAAGAAACTTGTTCAACTCGGCTTGAATTTTCAGTTTGACCCAAATGGAAGGCAATGCTTGACGATGGAGGGTTACAGAGATATTGGGCGGAGAATTCGTGGCATGGCTGATAAGTATAGCAATGGGCGGCTCTTGATCGTCCAAGAAGGTGGATACCATGTTACATATGCAGCCTATTGTCTGCATGCGACTCTTGAAGGTGTGCTGAACGTTTCAGAACCTCTATTATCTGATCCTATTGCTTATTATCCTGAAGATGAATCATTTCCAATAAAGGTAAGTGAAGCTATCAAAAAGTATCAGAAGGAGACTGTACCATTCCTTAAAGATGCTTAGCAACTTCTGGTGTGACAGCAACATTACATTTTTCCTGAAGTGTTAACAGTATAAAAGATTATCCCAATAAGTCATCTACATATCAGCAAAACAGCGCGTTCAAACCAACCAGTTGATGATTCTTGCTCATTTTTCTTCTTTGAAAGGGCGTTGTTGGTTCTATTCTAACATCCCTCTCATTCNAAAAAAATATATATATATATATATATATATATATATATATATATATATATATATATATATATATATATATATATATATATATATATATATTAAAATCTTAAACCTCTGTTTTTGAAGGTGTAGAAAAGTTCAAACTTAACTTACTCTAAATTTTTGCTATACTATTCTCTAGCTTTTTTAATTCCACAATGTCCATCCCAACAAGGGCCTAATAGTGGACAACTTAGCTCCCTTTTTACTTTGCTTTTAAAAAGTTGAAGACTACTAATCATCTCATATGTTCTACCATTTAAGACTAGATAATAAACGCAATTAGTCCTTTGTGTGTCTACTCGTGTGGTATTTGATGGAAAACACAACAACAACAACAACAACCCAGTATAATCCCACTTAGTGGGGTCTGGAGAGGGTAGTGGGTACGCAGACCTTACCCCTACCTTGGGGTAGAGAGGCTGTTTTCAAATAGACCCATGACATCCTTCCCTCTAAGAACTTCCTACCTTGCTCTTGGGAAGACTCGAACTCACAACCTCTTGATTGGAAGTGTGGATTGCTTATCATCAGAGCAACCCCTTTTGATGGAAAACACAACAGAAGCAAATAACCAGAATCTATAGATTTTAATCAAACATAAAATTGATACGTATCTCTTGAAGCGTCGCGAAAAAAACTTTCAAGTACGAGCGACAACTGTCCACGAGATCATCCTCCAGTTCCACAGTTGCGTCTTCTGCTGTGTGACCCGAATAATACTCGAAATTAACGAAATTGGTGTGGGCGAATTTTTTCTAGGAAAATCGTGTAGTAAAAAACCTTGGCCTCCTTATGGAATTAGATCTCTTTATATAGCCACAGGTTTTAGAGTTTAAAACCTTTTCTTAAACCTATTGGGTCTTCCGTTTCCAACAAGAAATATAATTTCATTTTTAATTCCTAATTATTCAGGCACAATAGGGACTGCAATATATAATTAACGAGGCTTCCTATTATGGACTTAATTCGAAATATCCGAATTAATACTACCATAATAAATTACGAATTATTACACTAAAAATTTGTAACTGCACTTCTCAGTTCAATTTCTAAATTCTTCCATTAAACCTTATTTTAACTCCTCATGTTAAGATTCATATACTAATCAAATAAATTAAATTACTGACAATTTAGTTCATTGATTATTTCCTTTAGACATTCGCTTAACTTATTTCATGTGACGGATACAAAATCCACCGACAGGGTTTACACATGAAAACTTATAATCTTTTATAAAGGTGTATCATCAATCTCTAGACTGAGACATGGATTCCTTCAACTAACTATTATTTTGCCAATGTATATCATCATTGTCCAATTTACTAGGCATATTGACCTGCAAAAGAATCTCGTCTTTTAACAAATCAAAACATTGAATAATATATACAACTTTAATAATATATCAAGATTAAGAGTATGAGTACGTTTAGTGGCTGGAGAAGTTATTTTACTAAGTCAGTATAAAGTACTTATCTCTACTTGGTCCGTTCAATACATGCAAAATGTACTAGCACAAGAAGTCGGAATTAAACTATTACCATAAATTATATTTAATTTTGTGCTACAATTATTCCTGATGGTTTGTTCAATTCCATCATTAGATTGTGAACATGATCTTTATACTTATAATAACCGATGATTTAATCTTCCGTGTATAAGCTAAACTCTATACACTAAATCATCTACTATATAAGTAAATGACACAAACGAATATATAATTTATTTAAAACTTTATTAAAATTGAGTAAACAATTATTCTGTAATAAATACTATATCTAAACCAAAATCAATGGTTAATAGGATATATCCCAACAATCTTCCACTTAGACTTTTAACCGTGATAATTATTAGAATATACAAGGTCTAAATGCATGGTTAGTAGTATATGCCTTAACAATCTCCCACTTAGACTCACAACCGTGCATCTATAACTTTCACATCTATCCTTTTGTACGACTATTAAAAGTCTCTGACAATAAACTTTTGCTAAATAGAACTTGCCAAGTTATTTTCAATGCAATCTTTGTCTAGTAGTGCTTTATCATAACTAACTAGTTTGTTATTAAGCTCTTCAGGGATCTTGTTATGAAACTCTTCCAAGAGTAAATACCAAACCATAATTTCCTTATTGTTCTCCCACTACGACGAAGTACTACTAATATTATCTTCTTTACCTTACGGTATTGAAATATTAATGACTTCTTCCTGCGGTGTTCTCTGCTCAACATCACTCCCACTATTTGGAAGTTGTAAATTTCTTTTTGTCTATTAACGTTTCTCCCACTACTTAAATGCAATGAAACATCAATTCTAACATATAGAGTTGCATGTTCTTGAGCGTTTGAATTTTCAGATGATTTATGTTATTTCTTTGCTTAGTTCCTATAAAACTAGTTTACTTCTAAGAACATAATTTATTAAATAATCCTATTATAGAGAACTGGTATTTGTGCTAAAAATTACCTTCTTTTCTTTAGGAAAATAAAATAAACTCATTTCGTTCCCTTGGATATCCAATAAACACGTAAATATACTTCCTTGATTTTATTTTATCCGCTTTTTCTTTTCAGCATATATATTGGACAATTCCATATTCGTGTCGCAGACCGGACTTACGTTAAGTCCACAGTTCTATGGGGTCCAAGATAGTGGCTTGGAAAGAACTTAAATCAGAATGTAATTGTAGTTTCTAAGGTATATCCATAACGAAAAAGAAATAAATTAGAATAACTCACCATTAATCTAAACATCTCCATAAGGGTCATATTTCTTCTCTCTACTACACCATTCTATTATGGAGTACCCTATATAGACAATTGATATATAATATTCTATTTTGATAAGTAATGAACTTTGTAGAGAAGGGCTAGCCACCTACAATCAGATCGTAGTAATTTAATATATTTTCGTGGTGCTTCTCCATATCAAGCCTTAAAATCCTGAAATTATTCAAAGCATTTAGACTTACGGTGTATCAAATAAATATATCCATAGTCCAAGTAATCATTTATGAATGTCATAAAAATACTCAAAACCACATCTTGCATGTATATACATTAGACAATACAATAAAAATGGATTACTTCTAACTTATCACCATCTCTCTTTCCTTGGAGCAGAAATGTCTCTTAGTCATATTTCCTTCTAAAAAAGATCCATAAGTTGGTAGTGCCTCTTCTTTCAATGAATCTTAAAGTTCATCATTGACCAACTAAAATCCTATCCAGATAATTATGACTTAGACCTAAGTGCACAGATAAGTTTCACTCAATTTTGTAAAATATTTTCTCTTATAAGGTATACTAATATTTTTCAGTTTAGGAGATCGACATTAATAATAACAAGATCATACATCCATGTATCATAAGAAATAGAATATTTATGAAGCTCAATAACACAGGCGACATTCTGAAATGAATTAAATAACAATCTCTTATTTTGCTCAAAAATCGAAATTAAATTCCTTATAACAAATGGTGCATACATAACATCCACCAAATTAATGTCTTATCACGAACAAAAGAAATTTTTGACAAGTGATACGACAAATTACATGAAGTCACTGTGGAGTTGAGATATATTGTTTACTGTAAAAATGGTAATACAATTAAATTTGATTATGAGATTCTAAAAATACGTGATCTATTTTTATGATAGTTGTAAGGCAGTTGATGTTATGTGAAAAACTTAGAAATGAGATAAGAGTTTGAGAGCAAGGTGATAACCAAACCGAAAAGTTAATAATCGAGGCCTCGAGCTCGCATATTTAGGGGCCTCGGGGTCGAGTTTGGAGCTCGACTGAGAGCTATCAAGGGTAATCGATGGGTGAATAACAATTATGATGAAATTAATGATGGCTCTTTATGGCCAATAATAAGCAATAAATGATGAACAATAGATAGAACATAATAAATATAGACAATAAATGAAAGCAATAATATCGAGAAAGTATGTAAGAGAGTAGAGAGAATGTTATTGAGTATTTACTATGGAGCAACAGATGATTACAAAATGATAGGGATCCCCTTTATATATGAGGAAAAATTCCAACATAGTACAAATTCATTAGTTACAAAGATATGGGCTGGTACAGCCATTTAATGCCTTTATTCAATTCTGGACTAGTCCACTAGACTTTGTCAGCCCTATTCATGTATCTTGGGAACTCCCCACTTTTACCATAATCGTTGGTCTGTACCGCCTCGAGGTCGAGCGTCGATGACTCTAAGGGAGGAAGCTCGGTCGTAGTCTCGAGCCTTCGAGACATGTTTTTGAGGTGTCACGATGACGGGAAATTGGACCCTTCGATTTCACCGTATACAGATAGGCCCCACGTTTCTTAGAGTGGAACGATAAGAAACGACCTTGATAATCATCTTTCCGAATTTCCCATGATAATGTTATACTGATGATGTCATACTTATGATATAAGCCTTTGTGACAACCGAGGCGTCCTACTAACTCGTCATTTCAGCGTCATTCAATGTACTGCCGATTCTCGTCCTTCTAAACGATAATATTGCCGCCAATTTAGTTCCAAGAATGCATTGATTGCGCATACCGATACATCTTTCAAAGACATTGATGACGCCGTCGGTTACATTTTTCAAAGAGTATTGATTGTGCCTGCTGGTTACTCTGCCCTTTCTCTATAAATGGGAGCTCTCTGGAACCAATTCTTTATTCAAGTGTTCTCAGATTAGCCTTTCACCCTTCTCTTCTCCTCATCCTCATCCCTCGTTATCCCTTATGTTGAGGCCCGCAGCCTTAAGGTTACATGGCGGCGTTCTCTTCAGCTATGCCAAGGCCTTTTTCTAGGCTTTCCCTTGCCGAGCGAGATAGGGGGACGATTTCTTCTGACTTGGGAATTTATTTGGATTTTACACCGTTGCTCACAAGGATGTTCGGACTATACACTGCTGCTCACCCTCCTACCCCGACCTGGTGTAGCACTTCATCCCTCTTTCTTTACGTGGGGTGATGTGTCATCTATGGCCGGTAACTTACATGGCACAATGTCCCAAGACGTGGACTCAAGGTAGCCGTGCAAGTAAGGCCGACACTCGCCAAGTCTTCTATCGGTCCGTGATCTTCTTGGTCTGGTAGAAGCCTATGCTCTTTGGTGAGCTATGGCGTTTTTTCATCCTTTTCTACTTCTTTCACTTTCCTCTTCTTCATCTTCTACCTTAGAGATACCATTTTGGAAGACTGATACAAGACTCCCCAGGAGATGGCTCTCGAAGATGCTGTCGCCGAGGATGCACCCCCGAGAATAGATTAGGCTCTTAGCTTTTACTATATGTACACTTTTGCTTCTTTGTACTGTTTATGAATATAACGATGTTTATTCAATTTGTCTTTGATGTATGCTATATTTTCCTCCGTCTATGCTTGTGAAGAATCTGAGTGCATGACCCCACCGATTGGTTCAAATATTGAGCCTGAGTGTGAGCATTTATTCTAACTTTTGATTGATTAACACGGCTCCCCGCAGAACCCGTTTCCATTCCTTTGACCGAGGCCAGATTGGACTGATAAACTCAGGTCGTCGGGAACTTGACTTCGAGTTGAATGAGAGTAGGGCTTCGCATATTTGGAATGAGGCTTAGCCTTTTAAACCCCATAGGGGTTGCGCGGATGCCTCGAGGCCGAACCCATATGAGTCGGTTTTAGAGCTTATCTCCCTTTTGGTGGAGATCCTCGAGATCGGGTACCATCTCGGGACTTGTAATAATATTAATGGTTTACTTGGAGCATGTCTTCTTTTTGTGGAGCTCCTCAAGGTCGGGTACAATCTCAGGACTTGCGATGATGCCAATGACTTCTTGGAGCCTAATTTCATTTTAACGGAGGTCCTCGAGGTCGGATACCACCTTGAGACTTGCAATGATGCCAATGGCTTCCTGGAGCCTAACTTCTTTCTGAAAGAGGTCCTCGAGGTCGGGTACCACCTCGGGACTTGCAATGATTCCAATGGCTTCCTAGAGCCTAAATTCTTTCTGATGGGGGTCCTCGAGGTCGGGTACCACTCCGGGACTTGTAATGATGCTAATGGCTTCCTAGAGCCTAAATTCTTTCTGATGGAGGTCCTTGAGGTTGGGTGCCACCTCGGGACTTGCAATGATGCCAATAGCTACCTGGAGCCTAACTTCTTTTTGATGGAGGTCCTCGAGGTTGGGTACTACCTCGGGACTTGCAATGATGCCAATGGCTTCCTATATCCTAACTTCTTTTTGATAAAGGTCCCCGAGGTAGGGTACCACCTCAGGACTTGGTTGACGCGGTGTCTTTGACCTTGAAGCATCGTATGGCGACATTGAGTGTAGGATACGGTTAATAAATGACCGAGGCGATTCCGCCGGTGAATCTTTTCAAAGCGATAAAAGCTTTAGCCAATATTTCTAGTCGGCCTTTGGGGCAGGTAGGTGGTCGCCTCTTTTCCCATATATAGGGTTGTCGTCGCCCTTTTGGAGATCACACTATTCTAAGAGGTTATCCTCTTTCATAGAGTTCTCCTTTTTTGCGCCAATTTTCCTTTAACTCAAAGCTTTCACCCATGTCTTTATTTCCCCTTCCTTCATTTTACTATAGCCATAGCTGCTATGGCCAAATTCGCTTGGCAAGAAGAAAGGAGCTCCGCCTCTGGGCACTTTGCTTCGGGAGGCAATCTCCCGCCAGAGGAGACTCCCAACGTTTGAGGTTATCAGGATTATAACGCAAAGTTCATTTCTTTAATAGGAGAGAAGCACCTTGAGTTAGTGAGGAAGGACTGTGGATGGGGAGAAAAGGTAGCATTTCGGGGACCATCCTCAGAGGAGAGCCTCATGGACCATGCCGAGGGATTTTTGAACGTGTACACGTACCCATTTATGCTGGGACCCATTGACGGGGTTGTGCTTGAACTTTGTCGAAAGTACGAGGTTACATTGGCGCAAATTGACCCGTCATTTTGGTGGATAGTACTGATGATGAGATTCTTTGTGGAAGACGCAGGTCTTGAATTCACTCTTAGTAACCTCATTAGGCTGTATCGGCCCTTTCACCATCGAGGTCTGCTGACTCTACAATGCCGATCCACCACACCTTTCATTGTTAATGACGAAGACGACGAAGACCAAGGATGGATGAGTCGATTCTTATGGATGCGGAATATCAATATTATTCCAGTGGAGTTTCTGCCATTTCCCGAGGAATGTAATTTTACACGTAAGTGGTACATTCGTGCTATCGTAGTTTTGTTTATGGCGAAGGAGAGCTTCGTAAATGCGTCTTCTTTTCCTTTTATATAGCGATTTCATAGACACCGGGCGAGGTTCCCGATGTGCCGGACTGGGTTCGGAAGTTGGCGACCCGCTTGACTTACAATGAGCGTAAGTGGCGGGCTTTATCTAAGGATAGGTGGTAGGCAAAACACCACGGTACGTGCTATGTGATTTGCTCCCCTCCTTTTTTCTCGGAAGGGCGCTTTCCTTCTACATACTAACTCTGTTATCGTAGGTATTGGGGAGTCCCTCAAAGTGAGATCGTTCCTTTTAGGAGAGGGAGAAAGATTGTCGGATTTCGGGTTAAAGAATGATAACAACAAGCAAGAAATACCTTTGTAGGGCGATGATACTCAAAGCAAGACGAACCCAGAGCGGGGGGTCGGAGAGGATGTATTGATTGAGCCTGCTTCACCAGCGATTTCTGGTTTTGGAAAGGTGTTTTCTCTTTTGCTGCAATCTTCCTTTTTCATGGAAGGAACTTCGAGGGATACACGAGACTGGGGATCGTATACACTGAGCGACCGTATCCCAGTCAGTTTCAGCTCTTCTAGGGCTGAGGGAGCTATATTAACAGATGTGCGCTCGACCTTTGAGGAGGATCAGCGGCTTCACTCTGTGGTGAGTTTTGGCACAGATCCTTTGAGTTTCGCGCCTTCCCTTTCTTATTGAATTTTCTTTTACAGGCCTTTGACAAGCTTTAGTCCGAGCTGCTTTACCGTGAGGTCAGGCTGCAAAAGGCTTTGGATAGGGAGAAATCCCTTTGGCTCATTTGTGATGAAAGGGAAGTCGAGTTGGCACACCTACGGTGTGAGGCAAGTCAGAGCTTGAATTACAAAAGCTACCTGAAGGGGTAGGTAGTTTTTGTTCCGAGGGAGTGTGTGTTCCTCCTTCTAGCTCCTGAGGCTCACATTTCGTTTATTTTAGTTGTAGAAAATGATGGAGGACCTGGAGCGCCTTCGGAATGAAGTTGGCCGAGCCAAGCGCGGGTATGATAAGTTAAAGGCTCAGGCGGACGCTCAAGCTTCGACGGAGAAGGGTGCTCTAGGTAAAGCCTCTATCTTTGAGGTTTGACTTCACTTAGCTCATGATAATAGCTTGATAGGAACAAATATGATTACAAAGCTTGAGTCTGAGCTTTTGAAGATAAAGGCCGAGGTTGCGGACGCCCAGGCTAAAGCTGTAATGAGCTGAACTAAGGCCGACCAACTAGTGGCAGTCTATTTGAAGGACGTTGTCGATGCTCAAGCTGAGCTGAGAAGGATTCTCGACCATGAGGGAAGAAGCAAGAAATATGCTTGGTGTAAGTCTCGAAGGGAAACCCTCAATGAGATCCATACTAGGGGCTTTGACCTCTCAGGAGAGGTAAAGTGGGCGAGGGCGGATGAAAGAGTCGCTAGGTCACTTTTGTCCGACGCCATTGATAGCGAGGATGAGGCTGGAGGGCCATAGTCCCCAATGGGGATGTAGATTTCCTTTTCTGATTCTTTACATAGTACTCTAAAAGTATGTTGTAAATGGAGCTTGTATTTTTTCGCATGTATGTATAAAGAGGAAACCTCACGGTTTTGTTTCTCTTGCATTTCTTTTTCCCATGATTTTAGCCAGGTGACTGGTCTTTGAGTTGAGAGGAATCCTTAGATTCATGGTATGGCCCTGGGGCTCATTAGGCTGGCCCGTAGGATCTTACGCGCTTGGTCGATGCGACCTTTTAGTATAAGCTGGCAACAACGGTTCCAACGCTTTTGCTCTTAGGCAGATTTAGTTAACTATTTTGGGTTCAATCTCCGATTCGGGCTTTGACTCGAGCTCATTGGACCCTCAAGTTTTTGAATTTAGAGCTGGCCTTAGGCTATTGCGCCTTGGGTCGGTACGACCTTTTGTATGTGCTGGCGACAACAGCTCTTCGC
The DNA here is from genome assembly GCA_026770625.1 of Nicotiana glauca. Taxonomy (NCBI): domain Eukaryota; kingdom Viridiplantae; phylum Streptophyta; class Magnoliopsida; order Solanales; family Solanaceae; genus Nicotiana; species Nicotiana glauca. The sequence continues at coordinate 31,334 of MU717523.1, read as the reverse complement.
ATCGGGTCGATGCGACCTTTTATGTGGGCTGGCGATAATGGAACTTATGCCTTGGGTTGATGCGACCTTTTATGTAGGCTTTATTCTACCTCGATAAGGATTTTTTGAAAGTGTTTTCCTGACTCTTCGACAGTTTAATAAAAAACCTCGATTGTGAGTCGTTATATGGCGATGATCGAGCACTTCAGAAGGTTTGGATCGGAGGTTAAGTATCTCAAAGCCAGTGTTTAGGAGCTGACATGGTCGAAGCTCTTTTGCCTATGTTGAGGGTAGACTATTTAACCGGTTCTTTTCGAAGTAGATTCGAAGTAATTAAAGGCCTGTGATTTTTGTAACGATGGTCGGGCGTCCCCGAGTCGCGTTAGTTTGGCTGGTACAACCTCGTTACCGTAGTCATTTGTGTCTGGCCGTAGCCATTTTTAGTCCCAAGTGAAGTAGTTTTGCTGTCTGTATCGAGGGTATGCCTTTTAGGGGTCTTACAGGTTCGATATATAGCCTAAACTTTGAGATCTGGTTTATGCCTTTAGTAAGGTCTTACAAGTTTTACATGCCTTTGAGGTCTTACAATTTTGGATACTTGGTACAATTATGGTTCATGCCTTGCTTGAGGTCTTACAGATATTGTCATTTGGTACAAGTGTGGTCCATGCCTTTCTTGAGGTCTTACAGATATTGGTATTGCCTTATGTAGGTCTTATAAGACCAAGTATGCCCGCTTGGGGTCTTATGGACTCGGGTTTTTTATGAGTGGATATTTGCAACAGTCCCCGAGTCATTGAGGGTTTCTTGGCTCGGGAGCCATTACTTGTAAACTTGGCATTGCCTCATTGAGGGCTTATAGTTTGGGAGTTTTCGACTCGAAGGTCATATGGCATTGAGTTTTAGACACAAGTCCCCAAGTGTTCGGGATATTTTTTTGGTTCTGGAGCTATTTTGTGATCTTGATGTTGCCTCGTTGAAGGCTTAAACCTTTGAAGCTCTGACCCAGGGGTCGCATTGTTTCGAGTTGTTGACACCAGTCCCCGAGTGTTCAGGACGTTTTTTTCTCTAGGGCCATTTTTGCAAAAATACCGAGTTTCTTTTGAAGCGTGAAATGCTTTGATGAAATGTATTCTTCGATTACTTGGTACAAGTATACATGTTTTCGCCGTCAGGGGCCCAGTTATTCTATGCGAACACGGTTCGTTCGACCGTTTGGCCCGGTACATCATTTTCTTTTTGAGACCCCATTCGGCGTATCTTGACTTCTCCGAGTAGGTGATCTCTCGGGGGGATGCCCCCAGTATTTGAGGTTGATTGCAATGGAAGCCTTGAATACTTGTTGAGTCTTCCTTAGGTAGCATATCGATGTTGCCTCGTCAAAAATCTTACTGGTAAAACCCTTTTTGAGATAAAAACCCAGTCAAAGGAAAAGAATGCAACAAATGCTTTAAAACCTTAAAGTCTTCGAGCTAGGTAAGCGTTTCGACTGTCTTGGTCGGACACTTGCATAAAGGTTAGTACAAGGTGTGAATTGAAAGGGAGATGGCCATGCCTTAGTGGTGATGGTGCTTTGAGCCTTGGTAGGCCTTCAGTTATTCGCTCGAAGGACGCGGTACTGTTCTTTATTTGTTCAGTCGGGCTTAATCGAAGATGTAATTTGCTCTCACTATTTTACTGTTTGATTACCCTTTGGCTCCTTCGAGGGTGGAGTTACTGGTGTCGCCATTACATCGTGCACTGCGAATATTTCTCTCGTCGCATGCTATTCCGCATACACGGTTTTAACCCCATCTTTTGTCGGAAATTTTATCATTTGATAGAGAGTGGATGGCACTGCTCTCATGAAGTGTATCCATGGCCTTCCGAGCAAGGCGCTGTATCTCATGTCTCCTTCGATGACATGGAATTTGGCATTTTGGGTTGTGTTGGCCACGTTGACTGGAAGGGCGATTTCCCCTTTCGTTGTTTCGCTTGCCATGTTGAATCCGTTGAGGACTCGAGAGGCGGGTACGATTTGGACAAGCAGTTCGAGCTGCTCTATTACTCTCGACTTGATAATGTTTGCCGAGCTACCTGGATCCACAAGTACACGTTTAATTTGAAATGTATTCATAAGGAAAGAGATTATCAGTGTGTCGTTGTGAGGCTGAGACAAGGTCTCAATGTCCTTGTCGCTGAACGTGAGAGCATCCTCAGGTATGTAACCTTGAGTTCTCTTTTTTCTGGCGATGGAGATTGTGAGCACCAAATTTTGGACCATAATAGGAAATTTTAACATATTTAGTATGTAAATATTTTTAAGTTTAATCTACATATTTAAGCTTTTATTTCTCTTTTTAGTAGGTTTATTTAAGAAAATTAAAAACCAAAAAAAAAATTCTTACCTTTAGATATTAGTTTTATTTTTATTTAAAAGAAAGAAAAAAATTTCAAAAATACATTTTTTTCCTTCATCTAGTCTAGTTTTATTTTTAATTTAAAGTTTTAACAAGTGGATATTGGGTAAGTATTGTTATCTTGCATGTTTGATTTAGTAGGAGAGGAATTTCTATTTATTTTTGTATTTTTTTACTCTTAAAAAAAACTAAAAAAATACAACTATAACAAACTAAAAAAATACAACTATAAGAGTTAATTGGCACTTCTTTTTTTGTCTTCTTCCTAAAAGATCCCCTCTAATCCTTATAACAAAATTCACCAGATTACTCCTCAATGGACATGCACGAAAATTTTCTCATAATAGTCACACAGAGTGCATTCCTAATTTTTTTGGCTTTTCACTTGTGCATTGTCACGTGATTTCCCACACGTAGGTATTTTTTGGCACTTCTTGTTTTGCAATAATACATACACGGGGGATTAAAATTTCTATGGCCAGCTCACTCACTCGTTTCTATCCTAATTTTCTTGGAGACCAAGACACCTACATTTTACTTATTTAGAAGCGGGAATAAGCAGGACTTCGTCGTCCTGCTGTTGCTCAAAAAGGTCAGTTTTACCCCTAGATTTTGTTTACATGATTTCATAGCTGAACGTAAATTGGGCCACTTTAGAGTCCTTTTAGGTAAAGAAAAAGTGGTGTTCACCTTTTGCGATTCCTCTGTTTTCTTTCGGTGTCTTTAGGTTCTTCAATTTTTCTCTGCTTTCTTTGTTTCTGCTTATGAAATTATTGAGATCTGTTGTTTCTATCGTCGTCGGAAAACCAACGGCGATGGAACAATTACAGACATACAGTGGAACTTCACGGGAAGCTTATGTTTTTTTTTCCGGTGACGGTTGTAGCAATTCCCTAGTGGGAAAAGCCATTGAAATTAAACTAAGAAGAAACTAAGAGAAACAAAAGGAAAATACAGAGATAAAATTAGTTTTGATTCAACACAGACTACAAAATGGAACTACACGATATTTAACTAGAAAACAGCACAACGACCTAGACACGTGTCGACTAATAGTAGTGACACCTTTAGGGACTGAACAATAAATAACAAGGACTCAAATAATAGTAGCTAAACTTAGGACCCAAGAGCATAAAATACAGGAAGCTGGTTCTCGCCCCAAATGCTACATTCCATTCCCCTTTAAACAACATTGTCCTCAAGGTTTAAATGGATCAAACCAGTGATAACAAATTTGCAGATGCTTCATTGTTCTTAAGGCCATCAATTTCTCCTCCTTCACGACCAAAGTTGAGAATGTTCCTCTCCTTGATGCAACAAAAGAAACACCTCCTGGATCAAATATAAAATATTTCCCATACCACCTTTCTTGTCTAATGTTGCTGCAGCATAACAAACAAACCATATCCATCTGCAAGTTGATATTTCACTTTTAAAGTCATAATCTAACATATTCCAGCAACAACTAGTAATACTAACACCATTGTGCCTTTGCAATACGCTTGGACAATACTCTAGCAGAGTATTTTCATCAAAACCATCACTACCAAGATAAGCATTAGCATTAGTAAACACCAGCACATCAACCTCTTTACCAAACTCATGAAATGATCTAGCAACAATGCAACCATTCAATTTCATCTCAAGAGTCACCAAGAGAAATCCACCTGCTATGAAGTTTATCAGAGCACAAGGAATGATTATTTTTTCCAGGGACTTGTCTGCTATCTTAGAGTGGCCAGCAGACATATCAACCAGTAGCACTGCAAGCAACACCACCATGGATTTATCTAAATCACAAACATCTTCAGAGGCTGGAGGTCTATCTACTTGTTTAAGTGATACAACAAGCTTCTCCTCTCTTTGTCCTACAATTCGCCCCTCAAAGTAGGCAGCAAAATCCTTAACCACATATCCAACTCTACTGAAAATTAAGAGCGATTGGACAAGTCCCACCATGCATGAACTAAAGAAACAATGGATCTGGAAAGAATTTTTGACATCTTTCCATGATAAAGTCACAAGATGGTCAAGATTTAGGGAGGGTATGATAGTGGGTGGTTGATAAGGATGCCAAGAAAGTGATAAAGCAACAACCTGCAGGGAACCATAATTGCAATCCTCTAACCGTGAAGTCACAATATAATTATGACCTTGATATGATGCATTTAAGATTTCAAACATCTTTGCAATTATAGTACTAAGCAATTTAGTTCCCTTTACGGCACCTTCTGCTCCATAACACTCTTTGAGAGCCTTAAGACCATCAAATCTTGTAATAATTAGCTCAACCGGATGACACACACCTCCAAACATATCTTGGTGCATCCCAACTGCTCTTTGAACATTACACGTGATTGAAAAAAGACTTGTCACAAATTCCTTGTCTACTTTGTCTGTCAATTGAAACCTCAAATCTGCCTCATTCTCAAAGAAAATTGTCAGCTCGCCCCTCACATAAGAACCACTTAACCATGATGCATAACCAATCAATTTTTTGTTTGATACATCTTCAACTTCTGTATTTCTAATCTAAAAATAGAGTGAGGCCTATCAAATGAATTTCCCGTGTGCACCATATCCAACTTAGATGAGCTAGCAGGTAAATGGGTAGCCAAAGGTGCAAAATCAAGCTTAAAAATAGATTTTGTGCCACAACTTTGTAAATATACATCGGAAACAGGAATAATTTGATTAGCAACCTAAATTGAACCATGAACAGTTTGAATATAATATAACTCATCAACAGGAATAGTCATACAGTGGAATTTATTTTCTCCACCAGCATCATGACTGAGCACACCTATAACTAGAGGCACTTTGATTTTAGCACCTTGTTCATATGACTTTCCAGAGTCCCAATTCTCAATCATTGCAATTGAATCGTAGAATATATTGCTAAGCAACAAGCTACCAATTGTTTCTATTTGTATCTGTGAAACACACTGCTCGTCTTCCTTTACCACAATAATGTTCATAGGAGGTTCCCATGTTCCTGCAAATGTTTTAGCAGGAAAGACCTTTAAACATTCCGGAATACTCTTGCTAACAGAGAGTATTTTTAATTGATAATCAGTATGGTTCCAATCACAAACCACCAATCCAATAGAATTGCTTCCCTCATTGTTCATTTTAACAAGTCCATTCCATTCATGCTCCTCGTTAAAATGTTTCGCATCTGTAACCACTTCATTGGTTTCTGTTGGCTTCAGTTCTCTGCCAATGAGTCTCTCATTGTAATTAGGTTCCGAAACAACGATAAGCTCATCTATGGTGCTACCACCACTTCTCATACCCAAATTCAAGAATCCTCTGCTCTTCTCCACATAACCCACTTGAAACCTACTTCCCGAGCATAGAGACCCCATTTCCACATTGTTCTTCTCCTCATCTCCAGCTTCGTGCTGTTGAGGAATTTAATCGAACAGTTGGTCTCCATTGTTTTCTTCCTCCTTACGTTGAATTTCCATATCATAGACAACAAAATCTTCTTCTTCATCCTCTAGTATTGCTTCCTCATCTGCAATGTCAATCTGGGGAGATGATGTTCCTACACTTTCTTGCTCAGAGAAATTCATGTCTTTGTAAAGATACCACGTACGCACTTTTCCGAAGTAATCGAGATAAGATTTATGAAAGAGAACTCTTTGATGCTTCATTTCGTCGGTGTCTCCTCTACTCCCATGATGTTTCTTATGCTTTCTGATACGACTACAACAGGCACCAAGGTATCCTCTCTTCTTCCTATTCTTCTTGAATCTTGTCACCATTGTTGGTTGATCCCTAAGTGTAGGAAAAGTTCCAGTAACACTCACCAATACCACAGAAGCATTATCCAACTGAAAAATATGAACCCTGATAGTTACCATCAAAATGATAAGTATATGGAACGTGGTAAGGACAAGTTTCCGAATAACCATGGTAACACTCAACACAACAAGGATTAGAATTCATACATGGACTGTTATACGGATGAGAGTAAGTGTATGCATATAGATTCTCAACTCCATAGGGTTCCCGATAAAAATGTGTATTTGCACCGGAATACTGATGATTTGCGTACGGGTTGCCGGAAACCCATTGCTCACTCTCCGATCTTTGAACTCCATACTGATATGGGGAGCTATGGGAGGTTCGGAAGCGATTTTGATACTATTCTTCCAGATGCTGCATTCTTCTGTTCGATCTGTCAATAAAAGCTTGAATCTGTTGCTCAAACTGATTCGAACTTTTGTCGGATTCCACCATTAACTCTAACGAACGGTCGAGAATCGTCAGTTCTGATACCAATTGTAGAAATTCCTCGGTGGGAAAAGCCATTGACATTAAACTAAGAAGAAACTAAGAGAAAATAAAGGAAAATGCAGAGATAAAATTAATTTTGATTCAACACAGACTACAAAACGAAACTACACGGTATTTAACTAGAAAATAGCACAACGACCTAGACACGTGTCGACTTACAGTAGTGACACCTTTAGGGACTGAACAATAAATAACAAGGACTCAAATAATAGTAGCTAAACTTAGGACCCAAGAGCATAAAATAGGGGAAGCTGCTTCTCGCCCCAAATGCTACAACGGTCACCCATGTGGAAGATAAATATCTGTATCTATAAAAGACTGGAATTTATAAGAAGCCGCCGAGTTTGGCTGAGGGAGCTATTAAACTATTGTGGTCGATTTTGACGATAATTTGTTTTTTCTCAATGAAGAAATTTTGTACATATTTGAGTATCTTCTTAGCTTTCAGATGCCCATTTTTGGTTTTAGAGTTCCAAAAAAGTATTATATAGAGTATGGTAAGGTGCACTGAGTGTACTGTCTGTTGCTTGTATTTTTTTTCCAGGTTCTTTATGAGCGTATTTCTATCTTTTTGCTTATAATTTTTTCCCAGGTGACTCATAGTATCTCTTCTGCACTTAGGATTTCCTTGAAAAGTTACAAAGAGTTACTTTTTGCAGCAGTCTGGCCTACTGTGATGATTTTCCCCAGCAACCTATTTTCCAATTCATTGTTCTCCAAATAATGTTCCTTTCTTAAGGAGATTCGCAATATTCTTTGATTTTAGCAATTATTCAAGAACAATTGTGGTTGTGCCTATTGCATTTGCAATTCCTTTTGTTTCCATTGGCCGACAACATATTATTTTTGTTTTCGTAAATATGACAAATTTGAGGACTCTAAAAGCAGAGGTGGAGAGGTACCTCATTTGTTTATATTTCTTCGCAGTCATCAAGCCCGTGGATAGCATCATTAATCATTATAGACAACTAACTGAATAAGCATTTCAAATTAGAAATATTACTAAGATGACCAACAAAACAGAAGTATTCTCCTTGAGGCCTTATTTTTACTTGGTGTTTGCGATCATTCTCAAATACAGGAGTTCCTCCTTACACTTGGAGAATTCATGATACTGTAAGTATATGTTATTTACTCTTTGTTATGTCATATTAGGTAACACTTTATTAGCATTTGTTGAGATATGGTAGTGATACTAAGAATTTTGGAGACTTCAACCAAGGAGTAATGTGATGACCCACAAATATCAACTTTAAGTTAAATAATCATCTCGGCATTTTAAGATCTTGAAAAGTACTATCAATAATTTCTCGACTTGCATGCGCAGTCCGTATAATTTTCCGAAAGGTTTTTATGTGAAAATAGATTAAACTGTGAACTAGAGCTTTAAAACTCAATTGAGTTGACTTCGGTCAACATTTCGAGCAAACGAACCCGGATAAATATTTTGACCATTCCGGTAGTTCCTTATCGTGATTTGGGACTTGGTCATAAGCCCGAAATCGAATTTGGAGGTTCCCAGATCAAATTATCGCCATTTAACGGAATCTAGAAATCTAAAGCTAAAGATTTCTTAAGTTTGACCGGAGATTTGATTTTTGAGAAAAAGACCCCGAAATGGAATTTTGATGATTCCAATAGTTTTGTATGCTGATTTTGGACTTAGGAGCATGTTCGGATTTGGATTTGGAAGTCCGTAGGACAATTTAGCGCATTTTGGAGAAAGTTGGAAAATAGAAGATTTTTGAAAAATTTGACCGAGAGTTAACTTTTTGATATTGGGGTCGGAATCCAGTTCTGAAAATTTTTATAGCTTCGTTATGTCATATATGACTTGTGTGCAAAATTTGAATTCATTCCGGATTGATTTGATATGTTTCGGCGCAAATGTAGAAGTTGGAAGATTCGAAAACTCATAATTCAATTTGATGCGTGATTCGTAATTTTGGTGTTGTTTGACATGGTTTGAAGACTTGATTAAGTTCGGATTGTATTTTGGGACATGTTGATATAATTGGTTAAGGTCCCGAGGGCCTCGGGTGGATTTCGGAAGGTTAACGGAATGGAAATCGGACAAAAAGGTTGCTGGAATTTTCTGCTGCAGAAGCTGTCTTGGACAGCAACTATGCAATCGTGGAGCCTATTTTGGAAGCTTATATCTCAAAATACATAAGGAATCTGTAAACGTACAAAACATGAAAGTTATAGCCCTTGCATTCTAGTTTCAAGAAAGATAAATCATTAATTATTGTGGTATTTGTACAGAAAGTTATGATCAATAGAATAAGGGTTGGTAAAGCTGTTTTGAAATTTTCCAGAAATGTTTGATGCGAGGAGGCTACTTTGGAAACTTATACCTCGAAATCCATAAGGAATCTAAAAATTTTCAAAACATGAAAGTTGTAGTGCTTTCTTTCTAGTTTCCAGAAAGTTAAATCGTTAATCATTTGGATATTTGTACAGAACGTTTTGACCAATTTACTAAAGGCTGGTAATGCTATTTTTTTTCTCTGGGACAGGCGAAGTCGCATGTATCAAATGTGATTTATAAGTCTCAATTGACAAATACAACTTGCCTGGACAGATTCTTAAACACGAGAGTTGGCCATTTTTACTCATTCTTGAGTTTTGAGTCTCGGATTTAGACTATTCCAAAGGGGATTTTAACGATTTCGACTTGGGTAAGTGTTCTATATCCGAAAGTGATTATATTTCATAAATCCATGTCCATATTCATCGTTTAATTCAGATTTAAATGGAAGAAATTGGAGATTTTGCAAAACTTTTCAAAAATGAAAAATTAAGATTTAGAGGTTGAATTGCTGTCGGAATTTGATAATTTTGGTATGGTTGAACTCGTATCGGAATGGGTTGTCGGATTTTATGAGTTTCGCCGGATTCCAAGACGTGAGCCCCACCGGTAAATTTTGGGTTAATTTCGGATTTTGTTGGAAAAGTAGTATTTTCATATGGAATTAATTCCTATAATTAGTATTGACTGAATTGAATTAAATGTGGCTAGATTCAGATGATTGGAGGCTGATTCGAGGGGAAAAGGCATTTCGGAGTAGGATTTTGCTCGGATTAAGGTGAGTAATGATGTTAAATGATGTCATGAGGGTTTTAAACCCCGGATTGCACATCGTAGTGCTATATTGAGGTGAAACACGTGCTGGATGATAAGTGCGGGGCCTTTTACTACTGGGGATTGTGACTTGGTCCATCCCGATTGATGTTTTTACTGCACACTTGATTGAGATTGATTTGGTATCATCATGATTTGGGTTGATTGCCATATTTGGGCTTCATGCCAATTATTTGAACCCTTCGGGGATTTTTATCACTATTTCCTCACTATTTTGACTTGTATTTGAACTCAGTCCTATTGATATTTATGGTTTTACCAACTCAACCACTTTTATACAGATTTGAAACTTAAATGATATTTCTAAATGATATTTTGGGCTGAGAACCACTGTTTTACAAATGTCCGAGGGGCTTATGATGATTTCCGGACCGAGTAAGGCCGAGGGCCATATATGAGGATATGCTGAGTGATATGAGGCTTAGGGCCTGAGATACTCTTTATTCCACGCGGTGGCTTGAGTGATATGAAGAGGCTTTCAGGCCTTGTGAGTGATGTGAGGAGGCTTTCAGGCCTTATGAGTGATGTGAGAAGGCTTTCAGGCCTTGTGAGTGATGTGAGGAGGCTTTCAGGCCTTATGAGTGATGTGAGAAGGCTTTCAGGCCTTATGTTATTTTGTGAGAAGGCTTTCAGGATTTATGTTATTACTGCGCTTGGGCTGTAGGAGCCCCTCCAGAGTCTGTAGACCCCCAATGAGCGTCGTCGACGTTAAATGGATCGGGCTGCACGCCGTAGCGGTTACTATATGATATTGTTCTGAGAGTGAGTTTGAGGGGCTGATACTATGCTGAGTGATTGCTATTGAGCCCGAGGGGCTGATACTGTTCTGAGTTACTGATACTGTGCCCGGGGGGCAAATTTCTACTTGTCATTTTGATACTGAGCCCGAGGGGCAGATTTCTACTTGTTATTTTGATATTGAGCCCGAGGGGCAAATTTCTACTTGTCATTTACTGCCAAATTACCTATTTTACTGGTTTAAAAGAGATTTCATCTAATATTTCATTGATTTGCTATTTAAGTGATTTTACTGCTTCTGTATAGAATGCTTTGTGCCTTTACGTGTTTTCTTGCTTTCAGCCATTATTTATATTTATTACTCATTGGGTCGGAGTGCTCATATTACTCCCCGCTCCGTGTGTGCAGTTTCAGGCATAGCAGATTCCCATCCCTGAGAGCTGATCCTTCCAGTCCAGCTGGTATTTTGGAGACTACGAGGTAGCTGTTGGCGTCCGCAGCCCCCGTGACTCCTTTATATTATTATTTCCATGTTATTCGAACTATTGTATTGGATTTCGTATTTAGTAGACTTGTGTTAGGATTTCTTAGTTGCTCATGACTTGTGACACCACGGTTAGGGCTGTGTTGGGTTGGATTCCCGCATTCTTATCTATACTTTTCGCTATTTGGTACTATTAAACCATGATTACACTATAATTTTGTTAAATAACTATTTTAAAGGACGAATTGGGTTGACTGGCTGGCCTTGTCTTCACGAGAGGCGCCATCACGACTAGGTTCAGGATTTGGGTAGTGACAAGTTGGTATCAGAGCCTAGGTTACATAGGTCTCACGAGTCATGAGCAGGTTTAGTAGAGTCTTGCAGATCGGTATGGAGACGTCTGTATTTCTCCTCGAGAGGCTGTAGAGCCTTTAAGAAAACTTCGTATTCTTGAATTCTTATCGTGCGTCCTTTGACTCCGCTTGAAAGTAACTCTTGAAATTCCTTCCACGCGTTTGTATGCGCACATGGGCGCTCAGTATCAAATGTTCCTTGATGACTTGTGATTCCCTATTTGAGGGGCGAGACGTGATCTCTGTGAGTTCGATGTATAGCCCGAGTTATGGACATGTGAAAAATCTTTTCATATCTCCTAGTTGGGAGAAGTAAATTTCATGTTGCGGTATGAGTTTAGATTCAAGAAGATTAAGTGACTGTGTAATGTGTATGATAGTGGAAGGTATACAAAAATGTTAGTTTGAGGCGAAACATGTGGGTTATCTCCTGCGGAGTGTTTTGAAGTTGTGTGATTCCTATGTTGTCTGTTAGAATATCTCATCAAGTGAAATACACGTGTTGAAATCTAAATTGGGTCGCTTAGAGAGTGGGTGTCTATGTTGCGAAAGTGAATGCGAGAATTGCAGAAGAGCTAAATTCTAACTGATCTATGTTTTCACAAGCTTATAAGGGATTCGAGTTTAATATCACTATAGTATTATGGCATCAATAGAGTATAAGAGTTATGAGTTATGTTATGTTTTTTGGTCAATGGCTTCGAGCCAAGTTGGGGAGTTGCTATGTAAGGCCCCGGGAAATTTCGCTAAGTAAACTATGCTTTCGTGGTGCTACGTAGGCTAATTATAATATTTTATTTACTATTAACATGGTAGACATCAATTGAATTTGGTAAATATGTGTACAAGTCTTATGGTAAGTAATTTGGGGTCCAAGGAAAGGCCTAAGTATAAGGAAAATTGGAAAAGTTCATAATAGGCTAAAGTTTCAAATGAGTTCGCACAAGCCCCCACTTTGAACGAGCCTATATAAATATGTATAAGGTTTTATGTGATGACCAACCTATTATATGAAAGTTCTTTGAGTCTAGTTTCTAATGCTTCAAACCGTTCGTCATTTGGACAGTACTACATAAAGTTATGACCAAATTACCAAAGCAGCGTAGAAAATTGCACTACCGCGGCGCCCCATACGGCGCCCGGTACGCCGCGCCAATAGTAATTCTAGTATGGTCCAAAATTTCATTTCCAGATACATTTTTCACTGACGCCCCGTGCCCCGCGGCGCGACAATACAAAAAATAGGTTTTTAAGACCCAAACCCCATTTCATTTAACTCGTTTCGGGTTTGTTATTTTGGGATTTTCTGGAGCTTTTAGAGAGAGGGAAGAGCAATTCTAGAGAGAGGAAGAAACTCAAGTGCCTTGTTCATCGAAAATCTTATCCAGTCCTTGAAATCCAACAAGAAATCCTTCAAGTTCTTCATCTAAGAGGTAAAGTTCTATACCCTAGACTTTAATTTTGAGTTTGGGGTAAAAAATGGGATATTGAGGTATGATTCTTGGGTGTATTAGTATTTTGTATACATGCTTGTACAATTTAGGTTTATGCGAAGATTATTGAACATAAATAAGTAAAGACTGGGTTAGGGAATGAAAGAAATCTTGTAAAAAGGGATTTGAAATCAAGATGCTCAACTAGTATTTGATAAAATACTCAATGAGCTAGAATTATGAATATCTTCCTAATTTGTGTTTAATTTTGCTATATCTCAAAGTAGGTTGGGATTGCTAGAATTTTCGGAACGTTGTACTAACTTAAGGAAAAGCTCTTTGAGGTATGTATGGCTAAAACCCCGTCTTTTAGAAAACGAGCTTCATCGATATTTGTGTGAATATGGTAAGATTAAAGTTGAATTATTGCATCGATTATTATTTTACATGAATTGGTGTTGTAATCATATATGCGTGAAAGATGTGTCTCAACATGATTAACGTGCTATCTTGATAACTTGAAAGGGGCAAAAGATATGAATTATGTATTGAAATGCTAAGACTTTAAACGGAGATTGGAGCTGCATATATTATGCCAAAATATGTGAAATCCTTTATGTATAAAGATGTTTGAAATAAATTGAATGACTTTGGGAAATAGAGTATGGACAATGTGTCGAGAACGTAAATTATAATTGTACCTGGTGATGCCTATGACATGAGAAAATATGAAATAGATTATGAAATGAGCCTCGACTTTGCTTTCCATAAATGACTTCAATAATAAAGTGCCCTAGAGGCTTTGTACACAATTTATGCCATAAGTGGTTGTTCGAGATAATATTTTGCCTTATGAGTACATCTAATGTGATGCGGGTTGTAACATACTTCGATGTTGAAATTGTATATTGTCATGATTGGAAAAGAATGATTTAAGAACAATTGGTGTAATTACTTGCTTATGCCTTTGATGTGTGTTTTTTGTTGCGGGTTGGTGTATCCTCTCTATTGATTTGGACGAATTCATTATGTTTAAAGTTTCATTGTCAATAAACTTGAGGTGTATGATTTCTGAGATATTGTATATGCAGAGTATTAATGGTTCCCCTTATGTGTACTTGACATATTGAATTGAATGGCTTGTTGTTGAAATTGATATTGATGTGAAATATGTGGAAATGATGTGAAATGTTGGAAAGAAGAGATTGAGTTATGAAATGTGTCACGACCCAAAATCCACTAAGGGTCGTGGTGGCGCCGGACACCGCTGCTAGGCCAGCCAATTAGATTACCGACTTTAAAATCCTTTTTAAATACATCAAATTCCAAAATTTTATTTCCATTTTCACAAATAAAAGGGTTTTGCTTCGATTCAAATTAATAATAACAAT